>JADOBS010303149.1:0-16939 GCA_015708375.1 Cydonia oblonga
AGCGGTGTTAGCAAGAACATTTTTTGCACGGACAAAAACCAAGTTGATAAGGCGTTTCGTAAACTAGTATATCAGTGAAACGACTCGTTAAATGGAAACGTGTAAAAAACAATATGTAAATCATATAATTCAGTCTTATCCCTTACATCCAATTGTTTTTTAAAGTGAAAAATTAGTTTCACTTGTTCAGTTAGTTTTTTTGTTACAAAAAGTTTAGGGTGAGGGGACACATACAGAGGGGTCTTAGCAATTTTTTAGTTTTTACAGATTGCTTACTAAGATAGATTTCCGGCTGAACTCGAACTTAGATATTGGTCTAGCGAAGATAATGATCCTTATCAATTTAATCAACTCTCGTTGGCGGAGTCTAGTTAGTTTTAGTGTTGAATAAAGAAACAGTTCCAAACTAAATCAACCCATTTGAATTTGGTGGATATGTCTATTTTGCAACATAAATGCTTACTCCACGACAAAAAGGGTGAACGAGCTGCGTGGCAACATATTTATGGTAGACTAGAAAAACAGGTGATTTATTGAAAGGTAAAGGTCGTTCTAAAATATTTACGTGCTATTCTATCATTTTTGTAGCGACTTTCAAAAATTTAAGAAACAACTTTTGAACGAAATAAAATTGAAGGACCAAGGTGGGGTTGATTTGGGGGTGGGGGGCGGCTTTGTTAGGAACTTGATGATTGGACGAAATAAAATTGAAGGACCAAGGTGGGGTTGGGTGGTGGTGGCCGGGCGGCGGCTTTGTTAGGAATTAGTTTTCTTGGGGGTGTATTGGGACAATCAACATGTGGAAGACTCATCCAAACATGAGCGTATACAATCATCCATCTTTGTCAATTACTTGTGTGTGTTTCCTTGTTTAGTCATTCCATCGTTGGCAGACAAATCTCTATGTTACTTGTTTAATCGTGATTGAGTTGTTACCAATTTACGTTATGGAAGAAATGAATAATACTATTACGTAATTAGAGTAATGATACTTGAATTTATACCTAGACGAGTTACGTTTAATCTTTTAACTCATATTTTAGTTTGTGTGGTGCTTCAGCTAGACCACTTCCGCCCCGCACCATTAATCCTACCGTCAACTTTTTCACGTCCTTCGTCTATTTAAAAAAGTTTTTTAGCTAAATTAGTATTATGAGATTATTTATCAAAATAAGGGTATTTTCGTCATTTTGGTCCTTAGTTAACAGAGAATTTTCACAGAAAGACAAAAATAATTGACAATGAACAAACTCAATGACAACTTCTATCCATTTCAAATCTCAGGAACCGAAATGAGGAGTTATGCAAATCTCAGAGACAATTTTGACCCAAGCAATGGAAATGCAAAAGATTCCTGACCCACAACATGTTATTGACTCAATCACAAATCTGTTGAATGCATGTAGGTTGCTTACTCTCAGCCACTAGTTAGAAGGAAGTCCCTTGACTTTGCTTATACCCTTATGGGCCTTATGCAGTACAGAAAGCCAGTGAGGCGGGCTAAGATTCCATTCGAAGTAAGGTGACATAATTCGATGTATTTTTCATGCATTATTGGTAACCAACTCCATATCCAGTTTTTAAGTTAAGCTAGCTTTCTGTTAAGCCAACGAGTGCATTCGGTTCATAAGAAAAAATATCAGATTGAAATCTCAAATCCATAGACGAGCCATTACTTAGTGAGATTTATCTCTTTTTGTAAGGATTAATGTGTAAACAAAAAAATTTCAGAAAAAAAAAAAAAAAAAAAAATCCTTCTCACATGATTAAATGTGAAGAGAGACATATACATATCCAAAGATAAGGAGATGTTTTCCGTACTCGCGTGCATGATTGTGGGCCTAAATTGCCGCCAATTAAGTGTGAGGAATCGGATGAGGGATATAGTTTGAGTTTGGGATGGCTTTTCCTTACCATAAATTTAAAATGGTGGTTCCTAGATCGCAATCATCTGATAGTGAGTATTAGTAAGAAAATAGGTACTTCTATCCTTTCGGACTTTTTCATTTCAACAACGGGTTTATCCATTACAATTTAATATGCGGCAGGGATTGCCAAATGCCAATTAGTCCTATCAATTTATTTTTTATTTTTTATTTTATTTTCTGGACCTGAAACTTAATAGCAGCAATGTTTCCTTGATCCCTGAAAGAAAGAGATCATCTTCCACCAAGGTCATCAGATCAAGTGATTTGAATATTTGAAATTTGATCTAACGGTTAAAATTATTATAACTTTTAAAATGAGTCTCTATTTTTAACCGTTTGATCAAATTTTAAAAACTCGGATCACTTAATCTGATGGCTTTGGTGGAAGATATCCGGAGAGAATCTCTTTCCATCCCTGAATGATAAAAATTCCATCCCTCACGCTTATATTCAATATCACTTGTTGAGAATAAACACACACATGTGCTTTTAGTATTTTAATCTCAACCATTTACATTAGATTTAGTAGTAAGCGACCATAAATCTTTAGACAAAAGAGCAAACAAAACAGACGTAACACCGCGATTGCGAATGCCTGTAATCTAGTCGTTGATTCCCAATTGCATTTCACGTCTCCAATGGACAAGAGAACAGGAAAATGTTGCCTCGAGAGGGGTTTAACAAGGCAGCATTGCCTTGCCTCGAGGGGTTTAACAAGGCAACATTGCCTTGTCAAAAAGTCGAAGGCAAATTGAGTCGCTTATCCCAGCCGAATGATTTGCCCATGACACAAATGTTCAAGGCAAAGTGCAACATGCTCCATCAAATGACACATCCATCCACCTTAATCTAATGTTTGGTCTAATCCCATGGACAAGAATAAGTTACATAAAACGGATTCGATCCAATAACACATAGTTGTGTTTTGACCAAACCGTCACAACCACAGCAAAACCGTTCCACGTAAATTGTTCTTATACAAAGAACAAAAACATTATATAACATTTCCACATAAAGACATCGTAGACCGACCATATCCACCGCAGTCAGAGCTCGCCGGAGATTTTGAAGTTCAGGAATCAGAGATCATATAATTATCCCACAACACAAGCTGATTCAAATTCATATGAAAATAAGCAAAAAAACTGGAAGAAGCGAACAGGCGAAGTAAAAGATATTTAATAGAAACTAAGTTTTTATAGCGAGAGTAGCAAGAACCAAGTCGCAAAAGCTTTTAGCCGCTCCGGGAAGAACCCAGAGCACCTTGACTCTCAACAGAGGACATAAAAGGAGAACACTAGCAGCGCCACCGCCGGTCAAGCACCCAGTTCTGAGAATGAATGCCTAACGACGACACCGACACCAAAATACGCAACCAGCAATCCAAAGAAATACTACTAGAGAAGTTTTTACGACTAATATTATTAGTAAGATGATAGAAGATTTCGCCTGCGGAAATCTGTTGAACCAGTGCGGTTCACTTCTTCTTAGCTGCGGCCTTGGTGATCTTAGCTCCGGTTGGATCCTTCTTCTCAACGCTCTTGATGACACCAACTGCAACAGTCTGGCGCATGTCCCTCACAGCAAAACGTCCGAGCGGTGGATACTCAGAGAAGGTCTCAACAACCATGGGTTTGGTGGGAATCATCTTCACAAATCCAGCATCACCATTCTTCAGAAACTTGGGCTCCTTCTCAAGCTCCTTGCCAGATCGCCTGTCGATCTTTGTCACGAGCTCAGCAAACTTAACAGCAATGTGGGAGGTATGACAGTCGAGAACTGGAGCATATCCCTGTCCAATCTGGCCGGGGTGGTTCATGATGATGACCTGAGAGGTAAAGTTGGCAGCCTCCTTTGCAGGATCATCCTTGGAGTTGGAAGCGACATACCCACGCTTGAGATCCTTGACAGCAACATTCTTCACGTTGAAACCAACATTATCACCTGGAAGGGCCTCCTGCATAGCTTCATGGTGCATCTCAACAGATTTGACCTCAGTGGTCAGACCAGTTGGGCCAAAAGTCACCACCATACCAGGCTTAATGACACCAGTCTCAACACGTCCAACAGGGACGGTACCGATACCACCAATCTTGTACACATCCTGAAGTGGAAGCCGGAGGGGCTTGTCTGAAGGCCTCTTGGGCTCGTTGATCTGGTCCAGAGCCTCAAGAAGGGTGGGACCCTTGTACCAGTCAAGGTTGGTGGACCTCTCAATCATGTTGTCACCCTCGAACCCAGAAATGGGGACAAAGGGGATCTTATCTGGGTTGTAGCCAACCTTCTTAAGATAGGACGACACTTCCTTCACAATTTCATCATACCTTGCTTTTGAGTACTTGGGAGTGGTGGCATCCATCTGCACACAATAATTGACATTGGGAAACATGAGTTGAGTTAAAACTGCTTGTGAAATCACAGCAATTATATCTGACACCTAATGCCCATTGAAATATCACCAGTACAAAATTTGATATATAACTGCAAGATAAAAACATCAACATACCAACACCATATATAATTTGAAATACAATTGACACAAGATATATAAGGCTCACCTTGTTGCAGCAGCAAATCATTTGCTTGACACCAAGAGTGAAAGCAAGCAATGCATGCTCACGGGTCTGACCATCCTTGGAAATACCGGCTTCAAAACCTCCAGTGGTGGAGTCAATAATGAGAATGGCACAGTCAGCCTGTGAGGTTCCAGTAATCATGTTCTTGATAAAGTCACGATGTCCAGGAGCATCAATGACAGTGCAGTAGTACTTGGTCGTCTCGAACTTCCACAGGGCAATGTCAATGGTAATACCACGTTCACGCTCAGCCTTAAGCTTGTCCAACACCCAGGCATACTTGAATGACCTCTTGTTCATCTCAGCAGCCTCCTTCTCGAACCTCTCAATAACACGCTTGTCAATACCACCAAGCTTGTAGATCAAGTGACCCGTGGTGGTCGACTTCCCAGAGTCGACATGGCCAATGACCACGATGTTGATGTGGAACTTCTCCTTACCCATGTTGGATAATCAGAAAAATAACTGAAAATTCAAACAGATAACCAAAAATCAATCAGTCACTTAGCTCTATTGGATTAGAAGATCATCAGATTATGATCACTCATCACCAAACAACAAAATTCTGCATAACATACGAGAAACGGAGAAAAATACAACTAAATCAATGCAAAGATTATCAAAATACAGAGTCCCTTGGATATTACTAAAGATCGGTGATCATATCCGCAAAAATGATTACAGGACTGAAAAATCATCACTGTTGATAACAATATCTTTTGTAATTTTAACAAAATACAAAGGGGAAAATGTAGTTTCAGAAATTTCACAAATTAGCCACGATTCATTGAGGGACAGATTTTCAAAACGCAACACGAACGAGTCACAAATTAATAAACAATATTAAAACAAAATCAAATGTAACACATGCGTGATTGCATCCGATCAGCAAATAAACAATCATTAAACTATATCTTTTTTTATTAACGTAAAAAAATTAAAATAATACGTTTTCTGTAACTCTCTGAACAGATGAAACAGACCGAGAATCCAAATCAAATGAAACAAATAAAAAAATTCCTCCAACAGTGCCAGATGAACGAAAACCCTAAAACCCACATGCAATTCACGCAGAAATCCAGATCTGATCACAAATATCAAACAAAAACCACAACCCAGTTCATCAATTCATCAGTGAACGAACAAAAAAACCATAAAATTTTCAAAAACTTACAGGAAATTAACATCGAAAGGGAATCAGAATTAAATCAAACAAACAGAATCGCAAAGAATTTAATTAAATATAATAAAATCTGCGACAAAGAGACAAAGATCTGAGCAAACCTGGAAGAAACAGACGAGAGCGACAGGAAGATTCAGGAGCTTTCTCTCGCCGACTTCAGAGTGTGACGAGCGAGAACAGCAGAGGATGGCAAATGGGAGAGCCTCGTGAATTTTAAATAGGGGGAAATGGGGCTTCTGTAGGGCTAGGGTTTTACTCTCCGCCTTTGGATGAGTGAGGATTTGATCTGACGGTTGTGAGTGTTTGCTTGAACTTAAATAATGTGCTGCCCTGGCATGTTCAAAAAATTTCGGTAATCCCGTTTCACTCTTTTTCCGCTAACGACATCCTTCAATATTAATATTTTAATAAATAAATTGCTTTTTTCCGCTCACGACATCCCGCAATATTAGTATTTTAATAAATAATTACAGATGATCATAACCTGAATACAATTATTTTCATAAATTGCTTTTTCCGCTGTCGACATCCCGCAATAGCATTCTATTGCGAGTTCCATCTACGACGACTCTCTCGACTTAATAACTAACAAATAAATAAGAGAAAACTATTTTCATAAAAAAAAATAGAAGTTTTAACGAAAAGCCTGTAATACTGTCTATTTTAATAAAAAATTACATTTTTACAATAAAAAGTCAATCATGTTACTATTCACTTTACTCTTTATTTTATCATTATCGTTAAAACTCAAAGTTTAGTCTTTTTCATTAGTTTTCCTTAAAAAATAGCTCGAGTGTTTGATGAATTATCAAATTTTTTTAGGTTTGTCACTTAATAGTAGAGTGCAATAATATTCCTCTTCATTTGTAAATAAAAGGTCTTAGGTTCGATTCTCGTCAAAAACGAATTAGAATCATATTACTGCTAGCCTATTGTGAGGGCTAATGACACACCCTGACCCGAAAAGTCCAGTAGGACTCTGAATCGAATTGTGCTGGCCGACACCTGGAAAGTGACGAAACCATAAAGTGTAGTGATGAGGCAAATGTGAATAAATTTAAACCTAAAAAGTGCATAAATACGAGAGTGTGCTGTGAGCGGAAATGAACTTATTTCACACATGATGCCATAGCATAAGTAAAGTACAGTAGAGTGGATTGAGAATCATCCCACTGAAGGAAATCTCCAATACCAAGATTTGCCACAAATCCTCGTCGATAAGAAAGCTTAGCTAATAAAACCTGAAGGGTGAAACAAAACAAGGGTGAGTGGCCCTAGAAATAAAACCTTCTAAAATGTCATAATCCCTAGCTGTAACACTTGTATAGTTTCCAGGAAATCATACCACATACCAATGTGAAATCAAAAGTATATCAACATGAAATCCATAAATATGCCACGACACAACATCTCATCAGCAATATAAATAATCATGAGCTCAACAATCTATATTAGCACGCAAGTTGGAGTCACCTTACGTGACCTGTACGATTACACCCATAGCTTATCAATCAATGTTAGCACATGAGTCGGAGTCACCTCTTGTGACCTGTACGACTCACTCATATCTCATCAATCAATGCTAGCACATAAGTCGGAGTCACCCCTTGTGACCTATACGACTCACTCATATCTCATCAATCAATGCTAGCACATAAGTCGAAGTCACCTATAGTGACCTGTACGACTGCATCCATAGCTCAACAAGTATGCATGCACACGAGTCGGAACCACCTAAAGTGGTCTGTACGACAGGACTAGGTGTAAATAAATACGCTCAAGTGCTACGATCACGTGAAGACTGTGCGAATAATCGCGGGTCACCTACGAGTCGGAACCACCTATTGTGGTATGTACAACAGGATTATGCACCTACATTGGATCCAAGGTGAGCGTAAGGTGCGGGAGATGAACATCACATGAAGGACTGTGCCCTGGCCACAGGCGGAAGCACTAACACCGGGGTGCAGGTTTATGAGCTCTAAATACGTCTGATACGACATGTACAAATTGTAGGCAACATGTACGACAATGTCAGAGTTGCCTAAAATATAATTATAGTCATGCCATAACTCGATCATTTTGAGTAACACCATAAACTCACCTAAACTTACCTGTGCGTCCTGCGTTCTTCTTCGCACTTCAAAGCATTTACAATAATTATATGTAGGTAGTATACATATGGATATGCCATGATGCAACCTAATACACAACCATGTCATATCATTTTCAAATATATACATATATATATAAACATGGCGAAAAATGCATAATCGGTAACGCCCCACTCCCGAACTATTTATTTCGGGAAATAATTATCGGGAACAAGCCCAACTAAACACTAGTTTAATTAACTATTACTTACGATTCTTTACTTCTATTTCTCAATTCCTCATACATTGCTCATTTCCCCAAAACAAGGCTTTTGTCTCGATTATTTAATCTCATTTATTGTATGGTTGCATTTAACGTCCCGTTAAACTGCCTACGTACCCTAACAGGGATCAAGCCAATCGTAGTTCACAATAATTATTTGTAGGTAACAAGCATAAATCAATTTAGAAGTGTTTGTGGAACTATCAATTATATACATAGGATAAAAAGGAAAAGACCCACTCACCTTAGGTCCGCGCTACAACTTTCAAGCACGAATATCGAGACGTCACGAACGATCTTCACCTACAACTTCCAAGCATGAATATGATAAAAAGGAATTCTCTAAGGCATGTTACTACATTCAAAATGTTGTTTTAATTGGTTAAATGCGAGCTACTAAATGGTGACTATAATTAAGTATGTGCTCGAGGGTAAGGAATGCCAAAATTTGTGGTTATGGTGATCTTTGACATGTCATGTTGCATTGAAAATCTCTGAGGTAATTGTTGGAAGGTCTAGGTTATATTTTGTTTGTTTTGTTTGTTTCGTTTTGCTCGAGGACTAGTAAAAGCTAAGTGTGGGGGAATTTGATAGGAGTATATTTATGCGATTTAGTAGCTTGTTTTCTTGCGTTTATGTTGTTAGTTCTTAGTTATTTTAGTATTTTAAGCTATTTTCGTATGTTTGTAGGTCAAAGAGGCAATAAAGTGCATTTTGGAGCCTTTTGGAGCATTTTTGGGCCAAGAATGAAAGATACATGCATGGAGCAAAGTTGATGGACGAAATTGAAGACCTAAAGATGCTCAGATTCCTAATTGAAGAAGGATTCCTAATCAAACGAGGATTCCTAATCACATAAGGATTCATAATCACACAAGGATTCCTACTCAAATGAGGATTCCTAGAAGAATGAGGATTCCTACTTGAAGAATGAATGTTAGCCAAGGTTTCCTACTTTGGTTTTGACCTTTTCTAATCCTAAAATTCCCTAAAGTTCCAGCAACAAAGAAGGCTCCAAAGTACATTAGGACACTTAAATAAGGTTTCTAGAAACCCTACACCTAGTGCCGCACCTCCCTATGCCTTTCCCTTTCCTAATTTCCTATTTTCTACACCAAATCACATTCCCTTTTCTTTCAAGGCCTAGCCGCACCCTTTCTTTCCTTTTCGTTTCTTTTTCCTTTCTTTTCCTTTCCTATTAACCTTTGCCGCACCCTCGTTCCCTTTTCCCTTTGGATTTTGACTTTGACTTAGCCCTTTCCTAGTAGTTTTAAAGTTACAAATCCTAAAACATTAATAAAAACTTTCTTTCATTTTCTCTTTGTTTTCTGCCGCACCTTAGCCTTTATTTCCTAGGGTTTTTACTTACTCTAAGATATATATAACCCCTAGCCGTATCCAACCTGGATTATTTAGCCAAATACTCAAATTCCAACCTTTGCCACATCCACCATACACCATTCATATACTCTCTCAGCATTTCCTCCATACAAACCACCACCACACCCTTGTGCCGCAGCAAAGGAGAAGGAAGAAGACCCTTGGATGTGCTTGCTATTCAGTTTGAGTGCTGGAACGTTTTTAGGTGTTTTCAATCCTTTGTTTTCAATGTTTATGTTTAATAATCTTTGTTCTGCGAACATGAGAGGCTAAATCCATTTTAGCTAGAGGGAATTCAAAGCCATGAACATATTTGCAATATGAATTGATTACTTTCAGTTGTGATTTCATAAACCTTGAATGCAATTTACTTAACTACTTATGATTTTCACAAAGCTTAATGATCTTTGATTGTATCTCTATTATGTTGTTCATGTAGGAGACTATTGAAGAATAATTTGGTTGACGATGCGTATCCCATCCAATTCAATGAACTTAGGAAAATCTGAAGGTTAATTTAAGCGGACCTAATTAACCTGGGGTGTTGAGGTTTATGGTTTATCGAAAGAACAACTAGAAGTCAATTGGTGTGCAAGTGTGTCATGTGTGGAGAAGGACCTCTAGCTAGCCCATCACCCATCGTTTCACCCAATTTCATTTAAAGTTGTTTGTTTCTTGCAATCTATTTAGTTTAGTTTAGTTAAATTCGTCAAAACCAATCCCCCCTTTAATTAAGTATCTTAGATTAGTTAGAAAAGTGTTTGAATCTGTCCAATTTAGTGTTTTGAGTCAAATTAAGTTAAAATTCGTCAAAAGCATCCCTTAGTGTCTAGTTTGAGTCTGTTTGAATGTTTTGTGTCGTTTTGAGTCTTTTCAGTTTGTTTTAAGTTCTTTGAGTCTAGTTTAGTATTTTTATACCTAGTTTCGTGTTTTAAAGTTTGTTTTTGTGTTTTTGAGTCAGTTTAGAGTAGATTAGCAATCCCTCCTAATCCCCGGCCGAGAACGATCCCTACTTACATCTATACTACAATTGTCAAAAAGAGGGTTTAATTTGTGTGCTTAATTTGTTTCGCATCAAATTTTTGGCGCCGTTGTCGGGGATTAGCAAAGTTGCTAATCCCCCGTTATTTCTTTTTGTTTTATTTTCGTGTGTTTTGTTTCTGATTTTAGTTTGTTTTCTTGTTTTCAGGTACTAGTTTATGACTCGTAGTTCTCAACCTGATCGTGGGCACATCTTTGACTTTGACGATGATTTTGAGCGGACTTTGAGAAGGACAAGGAGGCAGCAAGACTCTAATCCACCTAGCCCTAAACTTGAGCTTGAAGAAGAAGAAATAGAGCAGGCCACGACCAGGGTTGTTGAGGAAGAACGAGTCATGGCAGCGGATAACCAAACAATCAAAGAACTCTCAGCTTCGGGATTGGATAATGCCGTGCCCTTATCCAGCCAATACCCTAGGGCGGCCCAAGACAAGACCGACGAGTTTGAATTAAAGTCTAGTCTATTGCACCATATTCCTAAGTTCCATGGGTTATCAATGGAGGATCCTAACAAGCACTTGAAGGAGTTCGAAGTGGTGTGTTCAAGCATGGCTCCCATCAATGTCGATGGCAACATTTTGAAGATGAGGCTTTTCCCTTTTCTCTTTTGGAAAGAGCTAAAGATTGGTTGTATGAACTAGCTCCCGGAATTGTCACATCTTGGGAGAGCATGAAACGGAAGTTCTTGGAGAAGTTTTTCCTAACTTCTCAAGTCATTCTTCTATGCAAAAGGATTAGTGGCATTGAGAAAAACCAAGGTGAATCATTCCCAGCATACTACGAGCGATTCAAGACTCTTGTTGCACCATGCCCTCAACACCAAATGAAAAAAGAATTGCTCATTCAATACTTCTACGAAGGACTTCTTCCAATCGAGCGACAAATGCTAGATGCCTGGGCAGGAGGATCATTGGTTGACAAAACACCTGTGGCTGCCAAAACCTTGATTGCAAACCGAGCCTTGAATGCACAACAATATGAAGGAGTTGGGCAAAGGAGGCCCCCACGGCAGCAACATGTGAATGAGGTAAGTGCAATTTCCAAATTACAATCTCAATTAGCTAACCTCACTACTATTGTGTATTAGATGGCCGAAGGAATGAGAATGCCAGCACAAAGTACCTATGGCGTATGCTCCATACAAGGACACCAATTTGAACAGTGCCCACAAGTGATTGAAAATGGTGGATGGGAAAGTGCCAACGCAATTGGATTTCAAGACCCAAATCAGCCCAAGTACGATCCATATGCCAATACATATAATTCGGGTTGGAAAGACCATCCAAACTTCAAATGGAGGGAGCCTCAACGACCTCAACAACAAGGAGGAATTCAGCCACCACCCCCTGGGATATATCAAAGGCCATTCGCACAATCTCAACCTCAACCACAAACTGCTCAACAAAACTCAGGTTCGTTATTTGATAATGATCAAATTGTTCAATTACTAACTTCTGTATCGCAGGGAATACAAAATCAAAATAATCGAATAGCGAACCAAGACAGGGAGATAAGTGACATAAAGAAGCAAATAGGGCAGATTTCAGAGTTCCTAGGGCAGTTTAGGGAACAAGGCAAACTGCCAAGTTCCACCATTGTGAATCCAAGGGGAGGGATTGAAACCGCCTAGGCCATCATATTGAGAAGTGGCAAGGAGGTTGGAACAGATTCACAACCATCAAAATCTGCCCAAACAGAGGACGAAAAGCTACTGCAAGAAAAAGGAAAAGCCACGGCAATAGAGGATCACCCATTGCCGCAGCCTCCTAACACCTCTAAACCGTCCCAAACCACAAAGGTAAGTCCAAATTCGAATTTTTCTAGTTCTATTCCACTAAACGTGCCCTTTCCTCGCAGATTTATGCAAACTAGGAACGAAAAGGAGGAAAAAGACATTCTGGAGACGTTTAGGAAGGTGCATGTCAATATTCCGCTCTTTGATGCTATAAAGCAAATCCTAAAGTACGCTAAATTTTTGAAGAAGCTTTGTACAACAAGGAATCGAATCAGGGAGAAAGAGGTAGTAAGGGTAAGTGAAAATGTCTCTGCAATGTTACAAAGAAAGCTACCACCTAAATGGAAAGATCCAGGTAGTTTCATTATCCCTTGCGTAATTGGTAATACAAGGTTTGAACATGTTATGCTAGATTTAGGTGCCTCAATTAATGTCATGCCATATTCTGTTTATGCATCTATGAATCTAGGAGCGCTTAAAATGATGGTGTTATTATTCAATTAGCCGATCGATCTAATGCATATCCAAAAGGCGTTTTGGAAGATGTTTTGGTGTAGGTCGACCATTTGATTTTTCCTGCAGATTTCTATGTGCTTGACATGGAGGATTTAGCCCACTCTCCACCATCGTCAATCTTACTTGGATGACCTTTCATGAAAACAACCCACACCAAGATTGACGTAGCCAAGGGAGCATTAACTATGGAGTTTGGTGGTGATATGATTCATTTTAAAGTTTCTGAATCTGTTGAGAGTACTAATGATGTCCATTCTTGTTTTGCCATAGATGTAATTAACAATATAGGGCAGGAACGAACAACACCAATTAAGAATGATGCATTTTGAACCATTAACGAAGAGGGAATTGGAGTAAAGCACAAGAAATACACGGCCACAACCCTAAAAAGGCCCAATCTGGCCGAGAGCACCCCTTGTGCATTTGTTCATAAAGTTGCCACTTCATTGCAGCCCATTGGTAAGTCACCTACTCCAATTACAATTCCCATTTCCACTAATAGGTTGTTACCTTCTTTGGTGCAGGTGCCTATTCAAATCAAAGATGGTGGGAGGATTCACGTTGATAGAAGGAAGCAAAACGCCAAAATCAGGAAGGATCATTATCCTTGTCCGTTCAAAGATTCAAGGTGTGAGTATATTATGGAGGATGTAATCTTCCATGACGTAGGCCCTATCCAAGCCTAGAAGGAAGTATTGTCCGGCTGGAAGACGTTAAAGCAAGCGCTTCTTGGGAGGCAACCCATGCATTAAATAAAGGAAGACCTAGAAATCACTCCACATCCAGATTTACGTTCCTAAACCCTTATCTTTACTGCTTTTATTCTGCCATGTTTGTTATGTTTGTTCGTTGTTTGTTTGTTTGCATATGTGTGAGTCTATACTTGAAACATTGAGGACAATGTTTGGTTTAAGTGTGAGGGGGGTAAACAAGCTGTTTTTACATGATTTTCGTGGGATTTATTCACCTATCACTTCTAATGTTGTTTCTCACTATTTTAAAGTGTTTTTAGTGTGTTTTGCAGTGTTTTAATGTGTTTTGAAAGAAAAATCCGAAAATTTGAAAAAAAATAGAAAGGAAGTTTTGAAAAACCCAAAAAGAGTCGTTTTTGTGTGTTTTTTTGTGTGTCTTAGGGTACCTTCCAACACAATGATGAGGATTTGATTTTTAATTGCATGACTGTTAAAGAAAGTTATAAATGTCACATCCCGGCCCGAGGTCCACCACATCCCGGGCCCGCTCCACCACCGTAGCACGATATTGTCCGCTTTGGGCCCCGACCACGCCCTCACGGTTTTGTTTCTGGGAACTCACACGAGAACTTCCCAGTGGCTCACCCATCATGGGATTGCTCTCGCGCGCTACTCGCTTAACTTCGGAGTTCCAACGGAACCCGAAGCCAATGAGCTCCCAAAAGACCTCGTGCTAGGTAGGGATGAGAATATACATTTACGGATCACTCCTCTAGGCGATGTGGGATGTTACAATAAACATGGATGGAAGTTTGATATGCTCTTTTGTTTATGCTTAGTTGTAGTTAACGTTTACGAATTCACATGTAATCACAAAGGAAAAAATCAGTTTTTGTAACATGCTTGAAGGAAGGAACTCAAACTAACGTTACATCCCTGTGAGACTTGAGCCTAAAACTTTCTTTGAAGGGTTATTAATCTGTGATTTCTTGTTTTCTAAAGTCGTTGCATGATCTAATTATTCTTTGCTTGGTTACTACTTAGACGGCGTTTCATCATTTAGTTCCAAATACTAGAACTCATACCCGTCTCATTCAAAGCATGATATTGATTTGCATAACACATAAACAAGATGAAGTTGTGTAGTGAACCAGAGCCAAAAAGCCTTACCCCCGTACAATGTGTTTTGTAGGTTTAAGCCCCGTTGAGCCTTGTTTAGCCTATGTTCTTTGTTAACCCACATTACCCCAACCTAGCCTAGAATAGGACTATCCATACCCTTGTTCTTAAGGCATAGTGAAGCATGACTTAGAGGGAATTCCTTTTGATCAACATTATGCAGAAAACACAAGTGTGGGGGAAGGGATTTGTGGGTGTTTGTGTTTCAAAAGAAAAGAAAAAAAAAATAGATAAAAAAATTCATGGAAAAAGAAAAAGAAAAAGAAAATGTTGTGAAAAGAAAGAAGAAAAGTTGAAAAATAAGTGAGAATGAGCTCACAAGTGTTGGTTGTTGAAGACAGGGTCCAAAAAGCTTGAATTTGACCTTAAGTGTTGCATAATTCTTCCCTTGTGTTTAAAGTTAGTTCATGCATTCAAAAATGAATTCTAAGTGTCAATTTCATTACTTTGCTTACTATTGCGTTAAGAACGTTTGTTTATCCTTACCTTTCTTTGTTAGCCAATACCCCTAGCCCCGTTACAACCCTTAACTTCTATCTAGAGTGTTGTGTGTTTCAATATGTGGAGTTTGGAATTGGTATGAACATATGGTGTCCCTGGTTCTCACATCTAAGTAGTGGCATTCCATTCATGAGATCATATATACACATGTATTAATAATTCC
Source organism: Cydonia oblonga (assembly GCA_015708375.1). Taxonomy (NCBI): domain Eukaryota; kingdom Viridiplantae; phylum Streptophyta; class Magnoliopsida; order Rosales; family Rosaceae; genus Cydonia; species Cydonia oblonga. Next base: position 15,271 of record JADOBS010303149.1, read on the forward strand.
AGAAAATGCTTTCCTTGTTATAAACATATGTGAGTGTTAGTCTACATGTTTACATCAATCTTCTCACATATACCTAGTGCAGGGTGTGTAGTCACAAAATCTGAGTGAAAATAAGAGTGTATCTGGTAAGGAATTGAATGAATTCTCTAAGGCATGTTACTACATTCAAAATGTTGTTTTAATTGGTTAAATGCGAGCTAGTAAATGGTGACTATAATTAAGTATGTGCTCGAGGGTAAGTAAGGCCAAAAACTGTGGTTATGGTGATCTTTGACATGTCGTGTTGCATTGAAAATCCCTGAGGCAATTGTTGGAAGGTCTAGGTTATATTTTGTTTGTTTGTTTGTTTCGTTTTGCTCGAGGACTAGCAAAAGCTAAGTGTGTGGGAATTTGATAGGAGCATATTTATGCGACTTAGTTAGCTTGTTTTCTTGTGTTTATGTTGTTAGTTCTTAGTTATTTTAGTATTTTAAGCTATTTTCGTGTGTTTGTAGGTCTAAAGGGTCAAAGAGGCAATAAAGTGCATTTTGGAGCCTTTTGGAGCATTTTTGGGCCAAGAATGAAAGATACATGCATGGAGCAAAGTTGATGGGCAAAATTGAAGACCTAAAGATGCTAGAATTCCTAATTGAAGAAGGATTCCTAATCAAACGAGGATTCCTAATCACATAAGGATTCCTAATCACACAAGGATTCCTAATCAAATAAGGATTTCTAGAAGAATGAGGATTCCTACTTGAAGAATGAATGTTAGCCAAGGTTTCCTACTTTGGTTTTGACCTTTTCTAATCCTAAAATTCCCTAAAGTTCCAGCAATAAAGAAGGCTGCAAAGTACATTAGGACACTTAAATAAGGTTTCTAGAAACCCTACACCTAGTGCCGTACCTCCCTATTCCTTTCCCTTTCCTAATTTCCTATTTTCTGCACCAAATCACATTCCCTTTTCTTTCAAGGCCTAGCCGCACCCTTTCTTTCCTTTTCCTTTCTTTTTCCTTCCTTTTCCTTTCCTATTAACCTTTGCCGCACCCTCATTCCTTTTTCCCTTTGGATTTTGACTTTGACTTAGCCTTTTCCTAGTAGTTTTAGAGTTACAAATCCTAAAGCATTAATAAAAACTTTCTTTCCTTTTCTCTTTGTTTTCTACCATACCTTAGCCTTTATTTCCTAGGGTTTTTACTTACTCTAAGATATATATAACCCCTAGCCGCATCCAACCTGGACCATTCAGCCAAATACTCAAATTCCAACCTTTGCCACATCCACCACACACCATTCATACACTTTCTCAGCCTTTCCTTCATACAAACCACCACCAAAACCACCACCACACCCTTGTGCCGTAACAAAGGAGAAGGAAGCAGACCCTTGGATGTGCTTACTATTCAGTTTGAGTGCTGGAACGTTTTTAGGTGTTTTCAATCCTTTGTTTTCAATGTTTATGTTTAATAATCTTTGTTCTGCGAACATGAGAGGCTAAATCCGTTTTAGATAGAGGGAATTCAAAGCCATGAACATATTTGCAATATAAATTGATTACTTTCAGTTATGATTTCATAAACCTTGAATGCAATTTACTTAACTGCTTGATTGATAACTTATTTGTGTATGTTGATTAAGGATGCATACTTAGTTTGCATGCATGAATTTGATGCTAGAATATAAGGGAGT
>JADOBS010303150.1:0-16942 GCA_015708375.1 Cydonia oblonga
ACTAACAGAAGGACTACATTGATTCACGGGGTTGAAATTCAGGGACTACATTGATCGATTTTCAATTTCAGGGACCATCATGATTGATGGGGTCAATTTCAGGGACCATTTGTGATATAAACCCTTTCACAATTTTGTCAGAACTGGGCACATAAGGACCTTTATTTGTGCTTACACTTTTCAGCACAACATACATTATTGTGCCTTTTTAGAAATGGTGATGCCCCATAGAGGGCACAGACGCTAAGATAGTAGTTGCACTGTTGCTATTGGTCTATGGGCTCATATGTTGGTGCTCTTTGACCTCAAAGGACACAGATAATATATTGTGTGCATGGCTCATATTTTTTGTAGTGTTGTAGGAACATCTAGAAGCTCTTAAATTTAGAGTAGCATTTTCACTCATGCTTTATATTCTTTTTAATTAAATTTGTATAATCGTCTTTATTATTTTCATGATGTGTCATGGTGTTTCAATATAGTTGTTTTTAGCATGTAATCACTGTACGAAATAGGACTTCAGTCTTGCCGCTGCAACTGAAGGCCTGCATGTGTTTTGTTTTCTCTTTTATGTGGTTTGTTTTCTTCTTTTCATTTTGTTGACCACTTCCTAACTTCATGTGATTATAATCTCCAACCTTCCCCTCCAACTGAGAAGGTTAGCTCTAAATTTCTATGTTGCTTTTTGGTTTTTTATTTCTTATTTTGTTATTTTATTTATTTTATAATATTTTTGGAATAAATGTCAGTTGAATCAGAGATCTTGGTTATTTTTTTATAAGATTTGTAAAGCTAATAGATAATTTATAGTCATTTTGAGTAGGTATTTTGATAATCATCAGGACTTTCATATTTATACAATATCTTTGCATACTATAATTGTGTATATTATCACTTCAGTTCACTAATAGTAATTGCACATATATATAGTGAAGTTACAAATAGGAGACAAACAATAAGAAAACAAAAAAATGAAGGTGAAGAGTGATTATAGCGCTTGGATTATAGAAGAGAGCAAACTTTTGTTACAATTGCTTGTGGAAGCTACATTGCGTGGATGGCATGATGCTAATGGCTTACTAACCAAGGAAATTGTGACGACAAGAATACTTCCGGTACTTAATGAAAGACTGAAATGTAATAAAACTTATAAGCATTACACAAGTTAATTAGTTGAGATACTTTAAGAAAGAATATGGAAAGTATACTCAACTTACAGGAAGCAACTCTGGTTTTGGATGGGATGCAAACACAAAGAGATTTGTTGCTGAGGACGAAGTTTGGGAAGAGTACTTTAAGGTGATTCTTAGCTTTTATTTAAAATATTATTTCTTGGGAATGCAACTGCTACTGGGAAGCACTCAATAGGATTGGGTGAGGAAACTGATGCGAGAACTTTTGTGGTGAAAGATAGACAAGGTGGATTAGAGGAAGATGAACAAGATGGAATAGAGAACTTGCTTTATATTGAGGAAAAAAGGAGTTTTTTTACCACATCAAAACCCATCATTACACCAAGCTTCATCATTCGACCAAACATCTTCACCCTTGCCTTTACAAGCCACTAGCTTAGAAATTCCCCCACCAAACACCAACAGTAGGAAACGAAGCAGAACCAAATACCGAAGGAATACTAGATCATCTGAGGCCACCAATCAAGCTGGAATTATGGAAAATATTTCACTTACTCTTAGTTCAATTGCCACTGACTTCTGAGAAGTTTATAGCCTATTGGAGAAAAGGGATAAGGATAGAGAAAGACAAAATTGCATATGGGATGCTATCAAAGAAACTCTAAATTTGGATGAATCTGCTCGCTATCAAGCGATTACTTTGCTCAATACTAAGACCAAAAAAGATGCATTTCTGAAGATGTCACATCAAGAATGCTCAAATTGGATCACCTAGAATTTGAAATGATATTGTAATTTGACTCATGCAACATTAGTTTTTATTTATTGTTCGTTTTGTTTTGAATTATGTTTAATTGACTTATTCGTACTTTTTATTAATTACAAATGTGGTTAACGATTCTTCCATTTTTTTTCATTAGAGTAGTCATAGCTGACTCTTTCTTTGCTTTAATGGAAGTTGTTTATGTTTCTAGATTTTATTTCCATTTCCTCTGCCATTCTCTCTTTATTTGATTCTTTACCTAAACAAGACAAGACCAAGAATGCATTCCTGCAATGAATACTTTTATTCCCCGCCATGAGTACTTTTCTTCCTTGTAGCATTCAAACGTTTATATTTGAGCTGATGGTTCTTACCAAATTGTAAGCAAAACTTGGGCCATGAATTAGAACAATTTTCACGATAGCAAAACTTGGCCATTTTCTTCTCTACAACAACATTTGGCAAGAGTTTGTATAGGTTAAAATCTGTTAAAATCCTAAGAAATTCATAAAAATTTATGAAAATCTATAATACAAATTTATATAAATATATCAAAATTCATATAAAATCATAGAATCTACTAAAATCCTTTGAAATCTGTCATTTTTAAAAAGTCTTTTAAAATCCTATAGGTCTGGTTCTATATCATTGTTCTTGATTCGGCAAAGAACCCAGATCCACCCCCGCGTCAAAGTACCTTCATGTTCCTCCTCCTTCTTCTTCCCTCTATCTCCTCTTCTTCTCTCTCAAACCTTCCAAATCTGTTTCTCCGGCGGCTCCGAGTCAAAGCCAGAAACCTCTTCTTCGTCGTCCTCCGTGGAATCTCCTGCTACCTCCACATGTTCCAATCAGTCGCTCATGGAGGCCGCGAAGGTCATTTCTGAAGGGAAGTCCGAGGCCGTGACGGAGATTCTCGCCCGGATGACGACAACCCAACTTTAAAAACTTTTTTTTCCCCCAAAAACTTATCAACCGTAATTTGAAGATTTTCGATTTCGATTGAGGAGAAATTCATCTTTACCGTAGACCGACCGAATTTTCCCTTTTTCGAGGGGTTTTCCGATCTCGAAATCCCGCTGGTTTTCTTGCGTTTTCTGGGGTTTTGATTCCACTTCCCTCTGGTTTTTAAGGAATGGATTTTTTTTGGGAAAAAGCCATACGGGGAGAGAAGAGATTAGATGGCCTGGGGTTAACACTTACTGGAATGGAGGAACAAGAGATGGGTGGCTACCAAATCCATATTTGAGATGGAGATGGGTTAACGCTCTCAGTTGGTTAAAGAGTGGGCCTTGTGTCATCATTTAACAGTTAAAATGACAGAAAATTTAACAGATGCTTGATATTACAACGAATTCATAAATTGAAGTACGAAATTGTAATCTTTAAAATATGAGGTATGATAGTGTACCTATAGTTGAGATAATTTTTTGTAATTTACCCTAGTTTTTGTTTAGTTTAGGGGATAAGATATATTGTATATATTGAAGCTTCAAAGAAAGTTCAAGCTCCATTCACATATAAACAACAGTCAAACAAATTTTCAATAACTTATATATTGTATATGTTGAAGCTTCAAAGAAATTCGAACGAGATTTCCTTGAAACTTCCTCATCCATAATTAATTAATGATTCCATGACTATATAAGTTTCTTCTTGCTCGTTGCCAATGAATCGCAAACCTTTCCAGAGATTAAAAGATGATCAAGAATCCTACAAGCCATGTTTCTTCTCTCGTCTTCTGGTTGCTACTGTTTAAGATCTCATTGGCCATGGTCGCCACGGCACAAAACACAACGGTACCAGTAAATGTGGGGGTGATCCTTGACTTTGATTCCATGTTTGGGAAGGTAGGTTTGAGCTGTGTCAACATGGCCCTCTCTGACTTCTATGCTTCTCATGCTTACTACAAGACTAGGTTGGTCCTTCACACCAGGGACTCTATGACAGATGTTGTTGCTGAAGCTGATGCAGGTTCTATCTCTACTTTTTTATAGAAAATTAAATTTTAATTCTGAAATAAGATGAAGATTAGATAAATATCTTATAGAATATTAAAAATTGATTTTAGTATGTAGACTCTAATTAATGTTAGCATCTGCACTCAATGTCTTCTTTTTTTTAATTTCTTGGTGTTCATGAATTAAATTTTATAAAAGATATTGTAAATTTTAATAACAATTTGAAATTCAAATGAATTTGCATTTATTTGTTGACATTTTGCATCAACACATGGTAGGTATCTTATATAAGAAAATATTTAGGTACGAACTGTTTGGTACAGTTACATTTTTGCATATTTTCTTATGTGCCACTAATTCATTATAATATATTTAGGTATGGACATTTGGGTACATTGTTTTAATATAATATATTATGGTAGGGATGTTTAAGCACACTAGTCTATTATAATATTTGTCACTATTTCTTTTTTCAATGTTTTCCCATTAATATGAAAATATTTACGAGAAGTTAAACAAAATTAATGAATTAAAATGTGTATAACACTAAATTGGAAATTTAATGGGAGAAATTGAGTAAAATATCCACTAAATATTAAAACAAAAATATAATATGAATTTGAAATTAAAGTATACATCAAAGGACTAAAATCAATATGTAATAATCACATAGTATTACGGTCTAGTGGTATTCCTCTTAACTTATAAGTGAGATGCTTTAGGTTTGATTCACGCCAGTAGCGAATTTGAATCAAATTATTGTTAGCTCATTGTGAGGCTAAGTCCACGGCCTCCCCCTTCCCCCGGTGCCGCTTTTAGTATAAATAATATCGTTTGTTAAAAAAAAAATCAATTTGTAATCTAACACCGGATTTTTATTAAATTTAATCTTTTTCGATGACTAAAGTTCAAAAACCCCTTTTTATTTGTACAACATCAAACTTTACACTAAACTCGTCTAAACTATAAGTGGTATCTTAGTTCTTATGTAACTACTAGAGCTACCATCATTTTTTGACCTTACACAGAGTTGTGTCCGAACTCTGCTTCTATGGACAAGATATTGACGCCCTAATGGTGCAACGGTCTATAACTTTTGATTGTTTTGTTAGTTTTTATAAGATAATGATTAGGCACTTATTCCTGCGAACTAATGTTATCACTCTTCACTTGTAAGTCTAGTGCTATTAATCTTCACTTGTAAGTGAGAATAAAATACCAATTTATTCTTTCATTCCTTAATGTTGTTAACTAGTTCAGCCATATACCCCTCCCCTTACTTCAACATATCGTAGTTCAAATAATTTTCTTTTCTAAAGAGAAGGAAAAATGTTGAAGCCCAAAACACCGGTAACGAACTATCCCTTAGTCTAGTGTAATTGTCTTCCTATATAAGTTCGACTTATGGGAAGACGAAGAATATGGTCATCATCTCGATATCTAGTTGGGGTAGCTGACTATTGGGGTAGTGTAGCTTTGTTTTGAGAGATCACTCTTCAAATTAAAGTTAGAATCAATTCCAGGCATATTTGATGAATAGTAGTGACTGTCAAAATTTGGTTGGACACCCATTAGAGTTGGAGATTGTTGTAAACGCGAAATTCTTGTGATAAATCAAATAAGAACACATGTACAAAATAAATATTTTGTATTAATGTAAATGTAGGGTTACAATATCTTTACAAACTTGAATCCTCTAATTTGATCTCCAAGGTGAAAATGTGCGTGTTGTTTATCCGAGGGTTGCGATGACTTGTTCTCGAATGAACAAACACCTCAAGGTTTTGGCTTGTGGTAATGGAGGAACACACATGTAGGGGTGCTTGGTAGTTCTTCACAATTATGTGGGGAAGAATGCAGAGAGTTTTCTAAATCTTCTAAGTGTTTGGGAATTTGAGGCTTGAGAGCTTCAGCATTTGGGTGTGAAAATGATTTTCTTACCCATTATTTGTCTTTGAGCCTCGTATTTATAAGCTCTCAAGGTCTTGCTTATAACTAGATTTGACCTTGATTAATTGACGAAAAAACCAAGACTTGATTTGTAGTGTGGTATGTGATTTGACTCCATCAATTAATACTTGATTTAATCAAATCAAAATCAAGTAATCAAAATCTCCACTTAGTAATACGGTCTAGTGATATTCCTCTTCACTTGTAAGTGAGAGGTCTTAGGTTCAATTTTCTCCAAAGGCGAATTTGAACCACATTATTGTTAGCCATTGTGAGCCTTAGCCTACCTCCTCTCCCTTCGTATAGATAATATCGTTTTTTAAAATAAATAAAATCAAATAATTTTTTTCCTCCAAGTGTTGTGACACGTGTCCATCTTGATAATTCATCCGGTTTTGATGAGTCACATGTCATGTGTACGATTTGTGAAACACATAGCGCATGTCACGTAAGCCCTGACATGTTGAAACTTTAATGTGTTGGTGAAATAAAGTGTTGTGACACGTGTCACTTTTGATGATTCGTCCGGTTTTGATGAGTCACATGTCATGCATACGATTTGTGAAACACATTGCGCATGTCACGTAAGTCATGGCATGTTGAAACTTTAATGTGTTAGTGAACATTTATTTCATCGAAATTTTAATGTCTACAATTATCTAATGAAAAGAAAACACGGAGAGACCTCAAGCAACCCTAGAATCGAACTCGGAAAAGTTTACTTTTTAATGAACGTTGGAAGTGCGTGCGCATAAGAATTTAATTATCATTTTTGGTTAACAAAGCGCATGAGAATTTGCTCTAGATGATTTCTAATTTTTCCTTTTTGAAACAGCTCTGGACTTAATGAAGAATGTTGAAGTGCAAGCCATGATCATAGCCCCAGAATCATCAAAGCAAGCCAACTTTGTGATTGATCTTGGAGATAAAGCTCAGGTGCCCATATTTTCCTTTTCAACAAGTCCTTCCCTAACTTCTGCTCCGAGTCCATACTTTTTCCGAGTTGCACAGAATGATTCATCTCAAGTGAAAGCCATAAGTGCCATCATCCAAGAGTTTGCTTGGAGTGAAGCAGTGCCCATCTATGTGGACAATGAGTTTGGGGACGGAGTAATTCCATACTTGGCTAATGCTTTGCAAGAGGTAAATGCTCGTATCCCGTACTGGTGCGTCATTCCTCCAGCACCCACTGATGACCAAATTGCTTCAAAGCTTCGCGAGTTAATGACAATGCAAACCAGCGTGTTCATAGTACACATGTTGCCTTCTCTAGGGTCTCGGCTTTTTGCCAAGGCAAAAGAAATTGGTATGATGGATGAAGGTTATGTTTGGATAACGACGGATGGGATAACCAACTTTTTTGGGTCCATAGATTCCTCAGTCATAGGTAACATGCAAGGAGTTTTGGGTTTAAAAACTTACGTCCCAAATGCACAAGCGCTTCAAAGTTTCGGAGTCAGATGGCAAAGGAAATTCCAAAAAGACAATCCAAATATCCTCAATGTTAAATTGGAAGTTTATGGACTGTGGGCTTATGATACTGTTTGGGCACTAGCCATGGCAGTTGAGAAGGTTAGGAGTACTACAAACTTCAGTTTCCAAAAGTTGAACAATACTAATGGTAGTACTTCCAATGCTATTATAGACAGGTTAGGGGTCTCGCTAAGCGGTCCTCAACTTATCCAAGCACTATCGAGTACAATGTTCAGAGGTCTTTCGGGAAACTTCAGTCTTTTAAATGGACAACTGCAGGTCATCAAATTTTCAGATAGTTAATGTGATTGGTAATGGGGAAAAAGGAATTGGATACTGGACACCGGAAAATGGACTTGTAAGAAATTTAAGTTCCATAAAGATGAACTTGTTTTCTGCTACTTACGGGGACAGTAGTACTCTTGGACAAATTATATGGCCGGGAGACACCACGATCACTCCAAAAGATTGGATAGCTTCTAAAGCTGGGAAAAGGTTGAAAGTTCTACTTCTAATGAATTATGGGTTTAAAGAATTTATTAACTGGGAATATAACCCATCAGTAACACAACTACGATCTCAGGATATTGCCTAGACATATTTAAATTAATACTGGTAAGGCTACCGTATAATGTTTCTTATGAATTTTATCCATTTGTTGAGCTTGATAGTAAGCCAGGTGAACCATACGACAATGTGATATATCAAGTATTTTTCTTGGGGTAAGATGCTTATTTTTTGCGTTTACATGCATTTGAACCATAGCCAAATTTATTTTCTTGTTTTTTGAAGTCACGTTTTATTGAATTGAAAACTAATGTCATTTTGTTGCGTACTTGGTAGAAATATGATGCTGCAATAGGAGACATATCCATTCGAGCAAACAGGTCTTTGTATGTTGACTTTACATTGCCTTACACAGATCCAGGGATATCAATGGTAGTGCCTCTGATCAAGGACAACAAAAGTGGGAAAAAGGCATGGGTGTTCTTGGAGCCTTTGACCCCCAACCTTTGGGTGATAACTGGTTGTTTTTTCATGTTCATTGGTTTTGTAATTTGGATTCTTGAACACCGGATAAACGATGACTTCTGTGGGACTCCATATCAACAGATTGGCACAACTGTTTGGTTTGCCTTCTCAACCATGGTTTTCGCACACAGTAAGTTTTTATGTTTGTCTATTACATTTACATACTGCTAAACTAACAGCTAGTTGGTAAACTTGGGTCATTGTGTATATTGTACCCACTTAATAAATGGTATGATATGACGTGTAATGTGCACGACCAATGTTTTACATACTTTATTAGCACTAAAACAAAGCTATTTTACCCTGAAAATTGTTACTTATTTCACTAGGGAAGAGTGCATGATGACGTTTTTGAAATGCCAAACAACAATTCCTCATTTATACTCCATTATTGCCGCTTTATTATGTCCCTTGTGATTTTCTGTAACAGAAGAGCAAGTTGTGAGCAACTTAGCTAGATTTGTAATGGTCGTATGGTGCTTTGTTGTCCTCGTACTGGTTCAAAGTTATACTGCCAGTTTAACATCACTGTTAACAGTTCAACAGCTCCAACCAGCTGATGTAAACCTGCTTCAAAAGAATGGCGACCAAGTTGGCTACCAAGAAGGTTCTTTTGTCCGTGGGTATTTGATACAATTAGGATTTTATCCAGAAAAGCTTAGGACCTATGGCTCTACAGAAGAACTGAATAAACTTTTTGAAACCGGAAGTGTTTCTGCTGCTTTTGATGAAACCCCTTATATGAAGATTTTTATTTCAGTTTATTGCTCAAAATATACCATGGTTGCGCCAACATTATATAGACCTGATGGTGGTTTTGCCTTCGTAAGTTTACTTGCTCATCTCTTCCCGTGACATTCCTTAAGAACCCGTTCGTTTGGTCTCTCATTGGATTAGAATGGATAGTACACATATTGAAGGTATGTTGGAAGAAGAAATGAGAAACTGTGTCTAACTTGAAGGTAGAAAATAGATTACTCATTAGAAAGAAACAACTATAACAATTTATTTTTCATATTCACATCAACTTTAAAATATACAATTTACCAAATGCTCAACAGATTTATTTTACAATTAATTTCTTATAATGCAGTATTATAAAAAAGCGTATCAATCCCAAACTGTCTCAATCCCCTCAAAATGAAAAATCATACATGTCTACCTTTTTCTTTTTGGGGTAAAAAAATACATGTCTACCTTCAATATACCTCCCGTGAATCTAATAATTGTCCATTCCAATCAAATTATAGAGACCAAACGAGGCTTAACATTATATATATTGTTAATTTTCATTTAATAGTATCACTTATCTGCTCCATTATTCTCAACTTTCAGGTCTTCCAAAAGGGTATGCGTCTCACACGTGATGTTTCAACTTTGATCACATCTCTCCAAGAGCGAGGTGAATTTAAATCCATTGAGGACAAGTGGCTTGGAAACCAAGCAAATTGTATAGACCAAAATAACACAGGCCCTTCCAACAGTCTTACCCTCAACCTTGATAGTTTTTGGGGCCTATTCCTGATTGCATGGACTTCTTCTTCCTTAGCTCTCCTCATGTATGCAGCTATGTTTTTCTATGAGCATAGGCACATCTTGATACGCTCCGATCCCAACGCCTCCTTCTGTCTGAACCCTCCCCGAACATCATGCTCGATTTCTCCCCAAGGCCTTCGAGTCATTCAACTGACAGAGAATCACACATTGATGTTGAAATGCAGGAATCGCCTTCTACTGCGCATGATGATTTGAGTCCCATTCGTCAAGCAACCCAAGAGATTGAGTGAGCTTTTGGGTTTATTACTCTTGGTATATGTGGATTTTGATACTTGATTGTGATGTACTAGAATTAAACAAGCTAGATCACATAGACGTACTAAATTGTAGGGCATTTGATACATTTTGTAAGATCATAAACAAAGCATTTCCCTTTGATTTAATACAATTATTTGTTGGTGTATGCTTGTAATAAACTTGGATATCATTCAGAAATTAACTTTTACTAGAAATTACAGTGGTTGAGTTAGATGAATGATCTTTGCTACTTTATCGATGCGTACATGAACTGAACATCGTGCTGCAATGCAGCCGGCAGGACCATCTATAATTCTTTCCATTTTCTAGATTGTAGATTACCGCTTTTCATTATTCACTGCTCTGCTTAAGTTTTCTCCGTACTTGTCATTGATACAGAAAAGGAGTACGAGTAGCATATATTCAAACTATAAAAGATATGTATAATGGAGCAAGAATTTCCATAAGAATTCATGAAGGACAAATCAAAAACTTTCCCATAACTGTGGGGTTACATCAAGGCTCATCTTTAAGTCCTTACCTTTTTGCATTAGTAATGGATGAGTTGATGGGACATATCAAAGATGATATTCCTTGGTGTATGCTTTTCGTAGATGATATAGTGTTGATAGATGAAACTTAGGAAGGAGTAAATGCGAAGCTTAACCTTTGGCGGTAAGTGTTGGAATCTAAAGGTCTTCACCTAAGTAGGTCAAAGATAGAGTACATGGAGTGCAAGTTCAGTGGCAAGGGAGGTTCATATGAGTTAGGGTGAGGATTGGAGATCAAGAAGTACCAAGAGTGAACGCTTTTGCTATCTTAGATCTATCCTGCAAAAGAACGGAGAATTGGTTGGAAACCTGAATCATAGAATACAAGTTGTATGGATGAAGTGAAATGGTGCATCAGGTGTGTTGTACGACCGTCGTATGCAACCAAAGCTTAAGGGGAGATTTTATAAGACTGCAATAAGGCCAACAATGTTTTATGACAATGAATGTTAGGCGGTGAAGCGTCAACACGTACACAAAATGAGTGCAGCAGGGATGATAATGCTTCGTTGGATGTGTGGACATACGAGAAATGACAAGATTAGGAATGAGGATATCCATCGTAATTTAGGAGTAGCCGAAATTGAAGATAAGATGAGAGAAAATTTTGTTAAGGTGGTTTGGACATATGAAATGAAGACCTACAGACGCTCCGGTAGAAGATGTAATTACGAGACAGAGGCTCAAGGCCAAAAGGGTAGAAGATGTAATTACGAGCGCAACAACGTTCTAGGATTCATATAACCAACCCCCACTTAGCGAGATAAGGTTTTATTGTTGTTGTCGTCGTTGGTAATGTTCAAACGGTAACATTAAAATGGGCTAAACCACATTTTACTCCCTCTATGTACTTCAATTTCTCATATTTCATCGTGAGGTTTTATATTGATGAGTTAGTGATTGTGGGACTTCTTTTGGGGATGTATAAGCTACAGTTGCACAATCATTATTTTTAAATTTTGTGAAAAAAAAAGTTGCATATGATAGATGTTCTTCCTGAGTTTCGCAAAGTGAAGCGCCTTATTAGCTTGAGATCGTCCTTTGTTGTTTGTTGTTTTTAGATACAAAATAACGGTTGAGGTGAAGCTGAAGCTCTATCATTATTTTTAGTCCATGTGATGGAAATATCGCTTTTGTATACATCCAAAAAACGAGCCTCATTTTGTCGTCAATTTGGTAAAGGATAAGTCGGTCAAACAACTAGAAGGCACGAATTACATACTTCAAAACATTTAGGTGCAACCGTGCAATTGAGAAAAATAGAACTTTGTTTTTCATTTTGAAATCCATTGTAAACCTAGACATTGAAATTAAAGACTTCGTTTAGAGTTAACGAAGCTAGATCCTCATAGCGAGATGCTTCTTGAAATTATTTATCTACTTATCGTATTTTTGCCTCTTCTCGATTATTTTGTAGTGAGAAATAAAAAAGAAGAGAGGATCAGTAGTTTTGAAATGATGATTTTTAAATGAAAATTTAAAAATGATTTAGTTTGGATCATAGAGAAAATATCTTTGAGTGGACTTAAACACGTGTTCAACGTCGTTTTAAGCTACTAGCGCTCTATTTGAATAAACATTTATTTAAAAAATACAAAAAATAAAATAAAAATCATTTCATGGCACAAAATACATTGAACTGGTGTATTATTCAAAGTTGTGACTGCGTGTAAGTAGATGGTAATTAACGTAGTTAAATTATGGATTTCGTCTGGAATTGAAATGGATAACCCACTGTATCTAACATAAAGGAAGATTCATGATCTCAGGCCTCTCTGATGCAATTGGAATGCAGATTATTCCAGACCGAGTTTATTGCGTATGAAGTAATTTTGATAAGATGGCAGCTCAATACAAAATAAGTAAAAGCTAATGGCTTGGGCCACATTTTTGCCTAAATCCTCTTGATACTTTCATTTCATTATTCACAGCTCTGTTGAAGTATTCTCCATACTTTCATGATCCAGAAAACAAACAGGTATACACATCTCGAGTCCGCTCTTTCGAAATTTACGCAGACCAAACCTCACGGAGGAGTTCATACCTCGCATTTGTGCAGGCATGACCTGTATGCTCATGCTTTCCGCTTCCATTTCCATTTGCTACGATAGTTGGAGTTGGTGGTAATTTGTCAATGATGGATAAAAGTGGTGAATCCAACTCCTCCAGCTCCTCATCACTCGTATATCCCTTTCGTTGTACAACTGAGACGTTCCTTTCCAGTTGAGAACTTCCTCCTGCTTCTGAAACTTTCTCTGCCACATCAGCTGAGGAAGGTGGGGTGTACACAACTGGTGCCGCTGTGTAAGGGAAGCTTCTCGCCAATTCTCCTGACAATCTGCGCTCCATAATGCTCTGAAGAAATGATGAAAGCAGTACGTTATTAAATTTGTTTTTGCAATATGAAAAGCGCATTTCATCATTAGAAATTACAGATTATGGTCCATTTGGTTTCACGTTTCACATTTAACATTAAACAGAAGATCATTCAAAAATAGTTCGCAAAAAAACGTTGTCAAATGTTTCAAACCCATACAGTTGTAATTTACCTAAACGCATCAGGCCAAGGAACATAAAAACTGAATAAACGCTAAAGTATACCTCGGCATTCAGTGCCTCCAATACAGCTCCTGGGACAGCATCAGGACAGAACTCATCCGGAGTGAAGTTACAAAGTATCCGCTTAACCAGTGGAAGACTAATTGATGGGCAGACCTAGTAAACATGAAAGGAAACAAATTTAATCAGCCCACAAGGAGAGGTGAAAGCAATGACGCCAGAAAATTCAAGGGCAGTCGAACTAAAACTAAATCCATTTCCTTTCGATACGAAGGCAATGAAATTATAAAAACTAACCTCCTTTCTGATTCTCCTATCAATAAGCAGGTCTTTCGGAAGCATCAAAAGATCACTCAAGGCATTTAGAAGAAGAAAGGATTTATCACCATCCCCACTCTGCCCATCATCGTCCTCACTGCCAGGGTGATCTTCTTGCAGGGAATCATCAGCATCCATGTCAAACATATCACTTAGCCACCTAGACCAATTTCCAACCTGTATGACATGTAGCCTCCTCATTATTTAAATCTAGTAAATCACTTTTTCTTTTTTTCTTTTTTTCTTTTTCAAATAACGCCCAAGGATGTAAAAGTATTATAAGGAAGGTCAAATCAATAGAAGGAAGCAAAGGTCATGCCCCTGTCATGGATTCAAGCAAACAGTGAAGAGGACATTCACAAGTACGGTTTTACGAGTAACTAGTGAGCAATCTAAACCGTAACTAGTGGCTACGGGCACTAGGGGTTAAGAATCTCCAGGTAAGGACCACAGGAATAGCAATATTTGCGGCCTTTTAAACCAACGAACTACCAATTTCCTTAGGAATCCTTAGGAAAATGCATTTATAAACTATGTGGACCATTCAAAAGTGAATATTTCTTGCTGTTTTAAAAAGAAGAAAAATAACTAAGTGAAAATGGGCATGATACTCACAGAATTCTTAAGTTGTGCACCAGAGCCAAAACTCAAGTCGCCAGCAGGAATGGGTAGAACCCTGGAATCAAGAATGGGGTCTGACACTGGATCAGTAGGGATTTCATGGGCAGATTCACGCAGAATAGCATTGAACATTGCCACATCTAGCCTTGCAACACAGTGTTCCATTACCTAAAGGGCAAATCACGTTGAATTAAACACCTCCATAGCAAAAGGAAAGCTCATACAAATATTCTAATGAAGAATAAATGAAGATGAGAAACTTTGGTGGCTGAAATTAAATTCCTAAGTCTGTGATGAAGAAACTTTAAACTGCAGAGGGATCTTAGATAGATGAATAGGGATTCCATACCATTCTCACCAAAACAGGCAAGCAGCCACACTTATGTCCCCCTGCTCGAACAGGACAGAGTCGCTGAGAAGCATCCTGGAAAGCGTTTTTCCATAGGTTGACAGAAAAGCTACCTTGCTTCTGATCACCCAATGCAGGTCCCGACAACCTTATAGTCGTCTTATTTGTAGATGAACTCTCGGCTGGAGATTGCATATTTGGAGTCAAAGCCTAAAAAGATAAGACTCTGATGAGCAAAACATAAAAGCACATCAAAGCTGCTACAAAAATCACATGTTAAGTGACAATTAAGTTTTCAATCAAAATTAAAAATTGTCATTCAGTCTATATAAATTCATGTATACACTCCAGGGAAAAAAATGGCCTTGAACATGCAACTTATCCATCAAACAATATGATTTCATGATGTAGGGCCCAAACCACCTTTAACATTGTTAAAAGCAAGAATGAGAGGTTCTTTATTTGTGTAGATGTACCTGCCACCATACTGACTCAACAATCCGAGAAAAAATCCAGGATTCAACTTTTTCTAATGCAGCTGTGAAGGTTCCTGTCTCTTGCCAGTCATCAGCGGATTGCATTAAACCGTTCATTTGTTTAATACCGGGACTACCCATCCATTTCAGTGTGGCAGACTTCACTTCATTTCTCTTGCTTGTCCCATTTGACTCCGCAAACTTTACCGAAGGACTTGACTGGAGTGAAATGCCAAATGCTTGAGATATGATCTCCCTTAGCACGACAGTGTTTGATAACCAGAAGGTCAACCTTAACATGCAAAAGGAAAAAATAAATATCATTTTCCAGAAATCAGAGAACATTTGTAACACTATGAACTATAAAACGATAATTTTTACCTGGGGACATCATTGCCACAGGACTTAGCTATCAAAACAAGCCCTGATACAGTGTTCTTAGCAATTGTCGCTCGCTTGTCCTGAGTCCAATGCTTGCATGCATGGATATAAAGTCTAGAAATCCGCCGAGCTGGTGTGTGAACTTTATGCGCAGAGCTCCCATGCTCTGGTACTACAGAGTAGAGGGAAATTTCAAGAGCAGCAACTTCTCGCAGCTCTTCTTCAAGTTTCTCAATTCTCATTTCCATTTCTTCAATCTTTCGTTCCAAAGCTATTTCAACCACTTTTTCGTCATTTTCTTCCTCATCTACTATTTCATGTTCACTTTCCACACTCTGAGCACCACTTGATGCCCCATCAAGGATGTCACTTCTTCGTACCTCTTTAATAGGCTTATCAGCAACCTCGTCAACTGATTCTGAGGAAGGTTCAATGGGAACTTCGCTATCAGAATAACCTTTCCTAGAAGTTCTGGTTGTAACTCCCGAAGGCCCGTTATTTGAATTAGTGACTTTTTTGGCACTGTTATGCAACCCCTTGGATTTTGACTTAGTAGATTCACTACCAGATCTCTCCCTGGATCCGCAAGAGCTTTTTGAGGAATTCTTCTTTGCAATGGTTTTGGGTACCCTTGAAGCTTTTTCAACTTTCTCATCCTCAACGGTAGGTGAATCCCCTTGAGATGATACAGAGTCCTTTATTGTCTCGCAATCTGACACCTCGTCATCAATGTTCTCTTTGGAAGTCATTGGAGTAGCTTTCAGATCTTGAGGCACCTCCTCAAACCTGTTGACATCATCTACATAATGTATAACCAAGTTTTCATTAACTTCAGAGAGCTCTGTGCCCGCGTTCGAATCACTTACTAACGTACTGGGGTCTGTTTTAGCATAAGAGTCTTTGGATTCAATTTCTTTTCCATTCAATGTCTTGCCGTTATTCCCTTGATTCAGTTTATTGTCTCTCCTTTCAGTTCTTCCGGTCCGCTTGGTGCTTTTAGTATTTGGGGTTTTCCTTTTGTCAACCTCCTTCATGCTTAACAAGGTTTAGTTCCTCCAGCTACAACAATCAAATGAAAGACTGTGACATGGAAGAAAACAAAACAATCAACAACCAAGCAAAACTCTTCTCCTTATTACTTCCTAGGCGACGACTTGAAAACGAAAAAACAAAGCAAAGAAACGGAGCCAAAACCAGCAATAGAAACATAAAGCAAAGGGATTACAATTACCTCTCTTATGCAGCAACTTCCCTCAACTTTAAAATTATTTCAGTCAGCCTGCAAATTGGACATTGTTACGCGATGTTTTCCATGCAACAAAATAAAAACGGCACTACACTGAGCGCGTTGAGTGCATCACAAAGAAATGCAAGGAAGAGCAAGCTTATGACTACTCTGTTTAAAGGTCGTCTCAGTCACAGAGCCTTACGTTCATTTCTCAACTCCAAAAGAATAGACAAAAAAATCAATCACAAGGTGTCAAGGACCAAACAAAGTTTGTTTACTCATTGCAAGGGACTTGTAGCTCAAGTAAATAAGAATCGCACAGCAAAGGATTCCTCTATACTAGATTCGGACCCCCC
>JADOBS010303151.1:0-16947 GCA_015708375.1 Cydonia oblonga
AAGTTGAGTATAGCAATTTGCTACGCTTTCTACACCTAAATTTGAATCTTCATTTCCCAAGACCAATTTAGCATAAAATATACCGTGTGTCAAAAAGAAAAAACAATATCTTCAAAATTATATGAATCTTTCTAATTCAACCCAAAAATAAAAAAAATTGTTGAATCCAGTAACGTCCAATATTCAGAGCCCGCATCTCCCGGGACTTGTTCAAATACGAAAACTGCGGTCCCACGCCACGCATCCCAAATGGCGCGTGAAGGAAATAGCAACATCAGCTGAGATGTGGCTCATGATTCACGAAACGTGCTTCTCCACGTATTTTTACTTTTTATATTTTTTTTTGGTCGATTTTTACTTTTTATATCTATTACTATTTGTCAGTGTTGTTGCGTGCGATGCGATGCGTAAACAAAAAAGAAACTTCTATTTATTTATTTATACTATTTACTTTATTAATAAAAAAAGGTTCTATTTTCTTAATTCGAATGGTGGGCCTTAACAATCTCATGTATATGGGATCGGACAAGCCCATTCCACATATCTTTCCATGGGGCTTTGACACATGGCGCTCCGTTGAGTATATTGAAGAATAAAATTTCGTTGTGTGACGATTCTCTTAAAAGGTCCCAGTAAGCAATAGTACTACGCCTAGTGGTATTTTATATTTTTTTATTTTATTTATCAATTTATTTACATTAAAGAATGAATAAATAAATTACGAGATTCAAACCTAAAATTTTACCTTTATAAATGGAGTAAAAGACCATTACGAAGTAGTATCAAGTGAATTTTGCACTTATACTTGAGAGGTTTCAGATTAGTTAACTTGAATGACGAGTTTAATATCTAATTTACTATAGTTGACTTATCGTATGATTTATCCTATATCTTTAACTGCATAAATTAGAATCTTATGTGTAAATAAAAATGCATCAGTTGTCCCTACATTATAAACCGATATTATCTCTAACTTAACCGTTTAAGTCCAATACTTTCGATGATAATCAAGCTGAGTAGATCTTTTATGTTAAGTTAAAAAAAAAAATCAGTGCAATTTGAAGTGAACCGGTTAATTTAACTTTAGAGTATAGTTGGTGATGATAATATTCCCCTCTTGTTGGCCCAAGTCAAAAATTTCAGCTCCTATATGAAGGCCCAGCAATGAAGGCCATTTTCGCAAATTTGGGCTAGGTTTATCAAGTGTAAGGTCTCATATTCAAAGTTCAAAAATAACGAGTTCATAACCGATTTATTCTTCCATTCTCTTAGACCATGTCTAATGATCTTAGTATAATATGTATCGTTGTATCGTTATTATGTAAAACAACTATAAACCAAAACAAAATAGAAGGGGTAAAACAATACAATTGTGTAGGAGCAAAAGTTGGACAGAAAAACGAAGATGGTGAATCTCACTTTGGAACCTATTGCATGGCCCATGTTAGGGGTGGTTTGGGAGTGAGGTGCTTAAAAAAAAAGCACCCATGAAAAAAAGCTGTGAGGGTTTTAGGTGTTTGGTAAACTAAAAAAAAAAGGCTTATTTTGGAAGCTGTTGTGAGAATAAGCTGAAATCAAAGGGAAAAGCTGAAGCAGCTATTTGCTGCTTTGAAAAACTGGTTTTTTTTTCAAAGCACACGGAGCTACAGCTTTAATGAAAAGACTCACTATCAGACTGTTTTTTTTTTTTTCCAAAAGCACTTTTACAAAAAAGTTTACCAAACACTCTGCTGCTTTATTTCACAGCCGCTTATTCTCACAACACAACCGTTTATTCTCACAGCAGTTTTTTTTCAAAGCACAACAATACCAAACCAGCCTTAATGTGACAGAAGGAAGCGGCTTCCTTCTGCCCACGACTTACTACATTAATTCAATTTTAACAAAAAGTTTATGGTATTATTCACTTTAACAAAAAAAAATCACATTTTTATATTAAAAAATCAATCCTGGTACTATTCACTTCACATTTTATTTTGTTCTTATCGTTAAAATTCAAAATGTTCAAACTCTTTTCATTAGTTTTCCTAAAATAATAAGAGCATTTGGTATTTAAAACCTTATTTGCTATTAAATTCGAAAAAAAAAATTAAATGTTAATATTATAGAGGAATTCGAATGCTAGTTGGATTCTTTTTGTGAGGATTTCGGAATCCGTGAATTATATTCGTTTTGTGCAGTCAGAAATTATTTTAAATATTTTTATCTAATATTAAATATAAACAGCATCTGACAAAAACTGATCGCACGATGTATAATAAATGAACACGATTTACAAATGCCCAAGATTTCACCAAAAATATTCGGAGAGGATCCTGTTGGATTATAGAAAGAAGTCCCGGTCAGGTCATCGTCTTTATCAGGTAATCACCACCTCTTCCCTCACCGGCGTCGACTAGTTCAACAACCAAGTGGAGCTACACTGGAGTCGATTCAACACTCATGGTTGCTATAGATACGAATCGGCGCACACGACAAATACGAATTGACGTTGGCCGCGGGCCCAAATTGATTTCGGTGGCAACTCTGGTCAACCCTGCCGGGGAAGAACACAAAAAGAGAGAGGGCTCGGATATGGAGTTGATTTTTTTGTGATTGGAGGTTGTTGGCCCGCCACAAATTTCTTTGCTGTTCAAAAACTCTAAAAACATGCTTTGTGTATTTTTTTTTTTCTTAAATAAGCTTTGTTCTCAAGTTCTGTTTAAGTTCAGTTTTTTAAAACAGGCTTATCAAATAAGGAATTAGTTTGAAATTCAAAACTTGCTTGAGTTATAAAAATTGCATCCGAGATGAATACTAAACGGGTCCTAAGCTTTCTTTGACATTCCAGGCGAATAACTTGAATGTGGTGATATGGTGGAATGCGCTGCAATAACTTCTAAATTTAGCGACTTTGGGCGAGAAATGAACACTCTCGGCCTTGAGTTTTCAAACATGAAGACAAGGTTATGCAAATCACTGCGAAGTTTTCATTCCTCTGCACCAGGTTCGGTAGCCTCAAATATATCGATGAAAATATAGGTCTGTCGAATCTGTATTATATATGAATGAGATGAGTGTCTTAATCGTAATAATAGTTTGCAAGTCTGTGTGCCGAACTCTAAATGAGAACTGAGAGTAACCAATTATAAAGCACCTCACTTCGTTGAGAAAACTAATAAAATAACATCTTTCAACAACAAAATATGATTGACTCTTTGCTGCCTGAGACCTGAAATAACTAGCCAGATGGGTGTACCTATCGTGTCCAGGTAGGAGAGAATAAATGTAGGTATTAGGTGGACCATATCTAAATACTCTAAACCCAAATGGGTCAAAAAATTAGTTGCATGAATTGCAAAGAATAAGGTGTCAACATTGACTAAGAAGAATAAAGACAATGGCTTGCGAGTTGTTTGGGAAAGAAAATTTGGGATAATTATGCAAAGACACTGTAGTCGTGCAGTGACTAGTACCAATAATCTAATCGGGAAGGATGAAATGAACAAGTGAATCTCTATGTGTGTGTAGGAAATCTTTCACAAGAGGGATCCTTATTTTTCTAAAAAAATGGGGACATCCTCTTGACCATTACATTTGACTTTAATGAAATCCTGTAGTTGACCAAGAGCTTACACAAATTAAAAGAAACACCACAATTCCTCAACCACTGATGACATGCATCTAACCAATGTGAAAAATAATAGTTACGAGCAAGTGACCCTCTACAATAGTGGTGAAGATGAGTGTTGTCCTTGCATCATAACGTGAGTTCGAACCCCATCAGCTTTTTAATGTAATATCTAATCTAACAAATCTATCATTTGACAAAAAAAGAAAAAGAAAAAAAAAGATAATAGTTATGAGGATTAAACGTTGCATGTCGTAGAACCACCATAAAGGCATCATGAGGAAAAGACCGCATCACCGTATGATGATCTTGCAATCATCAACAAAGAAGCATTATCATGAGTGACCTCCAATAAACGTTAAGTTTCCTATTCAAAGTCCTTTGTCATACGCACAAACCAAAATAAAAACAAAAATCACCGTCGTAACCTTGAACAACAGTCGCCGATCAAAGATTTGCGTTTAATTTGTAAACCATAAAGGCTCTCCTTGACATAGCCTATTTTCTATATTTGGGTAGGAGAATGACAACTACAAAGACTCTTCTTGTCAAATAAAAGGAAGAAAAAAAATCAGCGCAAGCTGATTTAAATGTTTCTATAATCCAAAAATATGTCAAAGTGTATGTAAGTAACCTTGGAATTAATTAAGTGATGGTAAAAGCTTCAATCCATCGATCTGTTCAAAATTGGGCCGATCACTCTCATCACTAGTCAATGCATGGAGGTAGGTCGACGCAGTATTTTTACATGCAAGTAGAATTTTTGTAGATAATTAGTGGTACATATTAATGTGGACAGCTTAAATTTGAGTTCATACCATGACAAAGCCATAACGAGCATTATTACAATTCTATAATTAGTATTCAAATATATCAAAAATGTTCATTAACTATAAAGCTATGACTTTCTTATACTCTTTCATAATATGAGTACATCATATGGGAGTAAGAAGAATTAATTTTGTTTCTTAATCAATTTTTATATTTTTCACATTAATTTGTAGTTGGTTAAAATGGATATTTACACGTCATTTTCTGTGTTCGACTACTGACGTGGATAAATCACATGATGGTAGCAAAGAGAAGATTGAAATGCTTTTGGAAGTCTTTTTGACTTTTGAAAATGTGAACTGTTGTGACGAAATCACCAACCGGTTTTTTTGAAAAAAAATAAATTAAAATGAATATCTAGCTGATACAGTTCCGATAAGACTAAGATGGAGACGACAAACAATCGATAGTAATACGTGGGTTCCAGAAGATGCATCAAGAGGTGACAAAGCTTATACCTTTGACGGGAATAACTATTATTACCATATTTTACTTACATGCTCTGCCAACCATGCATACGTAGATGAGATGTGAATAGACTCATATAATAACACCACCAATCTTTACACAAACTAATTATTAATTAAGATCCAAATTAAATAACATATATACTATTGATGTTATATTCTGCTGTCATATTTCTCAACCTTTTATCTATAATAAAATCGTACATACAATAAGATTTTTGAACATAAAATTCATGCTAGGGTTCTTATTCAAATCATGTATAACTCAGCAAAGAAATTCGTGATGTACCCCTTACATTATAATATGTACTGATATCATTATATATGACAAGACGGCCAGTGTTGAATATGCTTTCTTACTAACCCATCATAGAGGGACGTCTATGTGACCTCTTGTATGGCAAAAGTAGACACACTTCCAATTCATTTACAACATAAATATTTACTACCGCTCGTGAGTAATAGAGATAATATAATGTTAAAATCTCAGAGACGGGCTAATAGTTACTATTAATCACACTTATATTATTTTAACTTTAATCATCTGTACTGCTTCAGATGTGTTAAATTTATCACAAAAGACCTCGTTGTTATTAGTAGTACAACTATGTGTTTGTAATGGATTCATGTACATGCATAAGATCTTATATATTATGTAAAACAGTTTCATATCGGTGAAAAAATATAATATTGTAAGAGCTTACAAGGTAAGGGCTACTTTCCATATAGTCAATAAGTTTTTTTAAGAGGTTGGGCTGATATTATTATAAAATTAATTGACAATATAAGGAGTAGCCTAACCTCTTACATATAATAGCCTTTGTAAAGATTTTCCTTTGAGAGGTTGGACTGATACAATTATAAAACCAATTGGTAATATGATGAGTAGCCCAACCTCTTATAAGCCTTTGCAAAGATTTTCCTCTCACGTATGACGAATTTTCAAGCCAAACACGTGGACAACACGAATTGAGTGACGTGGAGTAAGTGTGGCTGTCGGCTTCACATGTGGGTCAACATGCTCTGTTACTATGAAAAGTTAAAGTTTCGCCATAAAATCAATTAGCAATATATATGGGGAGTAGTCAAACTTCTTATAAGTCTTTGCAAGGTTTTTCATTTCACTGATGTGAGACTCTTTTACATTCGCATCCCCACACATTGACAGTATAATATGAAGTCCACAACATAAAACCCAACCTTGTTATAATCTAAACTACCTATTAACAAAACCCTCTTTATCAACCAAAAGAGGGTGAAAAGACTATTTAGTCTTTTATCACAACAACAAGATTATGGGCAGTAATGTAATTTCATAAACCAAATTTTGCTGTTTTATATTTAAACATCACCTAAATGTGATTTTAGCATATATCTAATATTAAAAAATAAAAAACAAAAACCTCTCTTCCCCCTTCCCCCTTCCCACTCCCACGTTCTCACTCTCTCTCCCTCTCTCCTTCCTATTTAAAAATAAAAAATAAAAAATGTTCACACACCCAATATGTGTAGGCATATGCTAGTAATAACAATGTCATTTTGTGTAATTAACTAAAATTATGTCGACTGGTGTAGCCTACCTTTCTGATCATTCATGCATTGCTTATTAGTGTCATATAGTAACACCATTTGGAGTAGTAAGCCTAAAAGTGAATGACGATAAGTAGTACGTCCACTAAATAACTTACATCTGTATTGTAACAAGACTTTCATGGTGTAACGATCAACATTGATAGCATAATAAACAATATCTTATAATATCGTCATTATTATGTAGCGCTAGGACTCAAAGTAGTATATAAACTTTAATGATTATAATGTAAATTTATTAAAAAGGGTACTGATATTCAAAATCATGTCGTAAAATTAATGCAATACTTCTACTGATATCGTCCAACTAAATGTTAAAGTTATTCTTTTCTTGATTGTCAATGTTTTATGCAATAATATATTTAAATTAAGTGTGAGGCGATAAATTGGTATCGATCTCGTTATTTAATGTGATTTAGACTTATGACATCTCATTTACATGTGATGAAGAATATCAATGGATAGTAGTATAAAGTAGCTTTCTTGTACTTTGGATACTACATTAAAATAAGAAATGTGCTTAATAATTCAAATTAAAGTGTATTATCTTTATCAAGTATAAATATGTGTGAAAATAAACACACACATGTATATATAAAAATAAATTTATACAGCATATATATAAAGTATATATAGTTTTACTAATTCCAATTCTTAAACTGATCAAAATAATTTCCCTACATATATATTGTTTAAACAATTAAAACTTGTAAATTCATCATTTTGGTGTTACTTCTCTAATAGGTTAGGTATATTTGAGCCTTCAAGGCCCCAAATGCGACCAAGATAAGAATATATTCATAGTTTTTCACTTATAATTGAGTGATATATGGGAATGAATCGCTGGACCTTCATGAAAAGATTGATACTACTTTATTCAAAGGTCCAACTTCCTCACCAGTTTTATTCATTATGAAATTTTCATGGTCTCCATATAAATGCACCAATTTTGTTTTAATAATACAGATGGAAATACCACCCCACCTACCGATAAACTTTGGAGCAGTTGTGAAACTTCTTTGAAAAACTTAAAATTATTTAGATGCCATCGTCGATATCGATCATACATATATTTAAAGGCCAGTTTGCATGGAATGCAGACCATGGATGCATTACAATATTACAGAGATGCGGGCACTGATGTCCTAGCGACTAATGTGACTAAAATAATAATAAAATATGTGTGAAGAGTGAAGGAGCAGAGTGACCCTAGAAGAAGACAGACATCCTCATTCTCAAATAATGGGTTAGATCCGCATTAATAGGCTCACGTATTCTCATGCAGATTAAACTATTGGCATAAAATACGTATGAATGCGAAGAAAAAGGGACAGAGGAACTGTTGGGCGTTGACCTCACAGGCTAAGTGTTGGAGTGAATCTTTTTGTATTCACTAGGGCTTTCGCTTCTGTCCATCTTTTGCTGTATTGCGTCTGTCCTCTTCTCTAGCAAGCTATGGTGTGCTTTGAATATTTAGGGTTTGAACTTTATGGGGTGTGATTTGAGCCTTTGACATATTTTCTTTCGTAACTTGTTAATTAGTTCTTTCATGTATGGGTGCTTCAGTAATACTGTTGCTAATCTTATTAAGTCCTTGCAGTTAATCAATTAGAGCAGTGGTGGATTCAAGGAAAAATTGTTTTGGAGGTCATATGTAAAAATTCACAAACATTTCTTTTACAAATAAATAGTCTTTAAAAGTTAAATCATATTTCCATAATTCATAATTCATGAAATAAATAACATTACAAACTACAATTGTTTATTACAAGCGACAATTGATCAGGACGCGATCGATTTCATATTTGAAAATGTTGTATTATAGCTTCATTATCAATACAAAAAAAAAAAGGAATTTTAAAAGATCTGAAATTTGGTAAAAATTAGGATTTTGTAGATTTGAGTTTTATATATGTTTAGACTAGAAACTTAAGTTTTTTTTTTTAAGTGGCCAGGCCTTATTATTAAAAAATTATAGAAAATGACCTGATTTTGTTGCGTGCAAAGCTGCGCATCAGCATCAAAAGAGACTTTGAATCAACAGCAAAGGAGCTGCACACAATGCCCTGCCCTGCCTTACCTAATGTTCATTGAGACATCTCATCGAGCAGCTATAGGGAAATATCTCAAGGGCAATTCTAAGCTTTAACGGGGCATCACTTAAGTCTTCTATGGAGGTTTGTCAAAATTAGAAGGATCAACTGACCCTTCTGCCCCTTAATAGATCCTCCCCTAGGAGAATATATATTCTTTTGTCAACAGATACGTATTAATTTTGGGCAGCGATATGTGTTACCAAACTCTCAATTTGAATCAAACTTTAAATAATTCACTTATAAACAGTGGTTCAACATGATATTCGTGGTTATCTTACAAGAAAATATTTTTACTAACCACAACCTTTTCTACTTTAGAAAATAGAATCTTTCTGATAAAAAAAAAGAAAAAAAGAATCTATACGCATAACCTGTACTCAAATAGAGGAGTGAATCTCGTGTTTTTCTGTTTTTTAAGTTTGCAAAGAAGAGAAATATTATTAGATCAAAAACTAATTGTTTGCGAATATGATGTTTGTAAGAGATATATATAATTGACTATGGAACATATATACACAGCTAGCTGGCACACTTTACTAACCAAAAGATTACTTAGTGACGATTATTCCATGAGAAATATAAAGTTTGACATGCCACGGTTACATAACTAGCTAGGTGCAAGAACCCCGTGACTAGAAAGAAAAGGGATGACTCGCTGTGCCTTATCTTGTTGACGACCCTCAATATTCACGGCCTACAGATATATACACGTGGGAGGAATGAAAAAGTTCTCTTACAAACCTAAAAGCATAGACTTTGATGATATAAAATCATGCATGCAAGAGAGAAAATGACTTGAAACTTAAATTCAATTCCAGCCCCCAACCAATGTCCGAGAAACATCTAGCATGCTTAATCTCAACGTTTCATTTCATTCTTTTTTATTTTACGTATTTTATAAAAGAAGTTTTTATTAGTATCGGAAACACAAGTCACACGGTGTACATTACACATATTACAATAAGAGTGAGTATCAAAATTGATATGTTTTATTTCTA
This sequence comes from Cydonia oblonga, assembly GCA_015708375.1. Classification (NCBI taxonomy): domain Eukaryota; kingdom Viridiplantae; phylum Streptophyta; class Magnoliopsida; order Rosales; family Rosaceae; genus Cydonia; species Cydonia oblonga. Next base: position 9,593 of record JADOBS010303151.1, read on the forward strand.
AGACTTAATTAATAGTGAAGAAAAATCTACGTATTAAAATTTGAATAAAATAATAACACCATGTAACCATCATAAAATTACTCAGCATGTATGAAAATATGAGATTAAAAAAGGTGCGAACTCTTTCGTATATAGGACCCTTGATGTGAATATAACAGCAGCAACATATAGAACTATTTTCTTGTATTTTTCATTTTAAAAATTGTTTCGATTATTTTTTTTGGAAATAATTAATTAAGAAGACAGTGCCAGTGTGGAAATATAGAAAGGTGACGTAGGTGGCATATGAACAGGGCCAAATCTCAAGGAAGAACAATCCCCGTGATTCCCGACGGAAGGCGAATATATACATACAGACAACATATACATGGTGGATTCTTTTTTTGATGGAGTTAGCTTAAGATCTGCATTCAGCAACAGCCAGCTGAAACACACATGCATCAACCAGCTTGAGAGTTTTACCCCATTAAATGATTGATATATTCTTCCTGTAAAGCAAGCATCCCAAAGAACCCTAGCTTTTACAACATCTTGATACACTACAGGGTGATGTATTGCAATTTACCACGGTCATCGATTAAAGTAAATGACATGTCGTCTTGTAGTGTTGAGAGAGAAAAATCACGTTAGCTCTTCTACTGTGGTTGAGACTTCATTTGGTCTTTTCCTGAATGAATACAACACTATCGTTTTTATCAACAAAAAAAAAGGATTTTTCGGATAATTGTTTTATGAGAGTTGTTATTCATACTCTAAAATTATCATGCACCTAGTATTTATAAAAACATATATATAAGAGGAAAATAATGTAACGTAGTGAATAGTGACATGTTTTGGAGTGAAAATGGTAGTTCCTATTTTATGAATCACATATGGATTGAGGGGGTAGTCTTATCCAGTCTAATTACAATCGATGTCTCTATAGTAGTTAAACTTAAAACTGAATTTATGTACATAAAATGGATATAAGTAATGATATGTGTCAAATTTTTTGCATATGTCCTATTTTATGAATGTTTAATTTTTTTTTTTGTAAGGATGATATAGGAATGAGGTCCTACAAAATATATAAACGATTCAGATTGTTAAAATACATTACGAAGTGAGCCCTACAAAAACGTGTGTCAAAAATTGTGGTAAAGGGTCACTTGCGCCCCTAAACTATAGCATAATGTACAATATTTTTTTTGTCATTTCCTCTTTATTTAACTGAATTTTTTTACGAAATGATCAAAAGGGTTGATAGTAGACAAACTCAATGACCACTTCTATTGATTTTAAATCTTAGGACCACTTTTATCTATTTTAAATCTCAGAGACCAAAATGAAGAGTTATACCAATCTCAAAGATCATTTTGGATAAAATGCCTTTAATTGTCAAACTTGTTAAAAGTTTTGCATTTTATATCAATAGTATAATTTAACTACTATTATTTTTTTTCAACACTTGCTAACAGCGAATCAGAATGAACTCTACGTACACTAAAAGACCAATTGAAACTTTTTTTATATTTAAGTTCAACTCCAACTGTGATATATTTATCAATATAAAGACCAATTTCTTAGTCTTGCTGAAAATATTAAAACACTCCTTGTTTGCTAAGATAATAAAACCTAGTAACCTACTTGTCTAATATACGGTACTCAAAAAAAAAAAAAATTTGGTACCCTTTGTTTTAATAGAACTAGGGCAACCGGACATGTGATGCATGTGGTAGGAGAGAAATATTACTTGCAAAAAGAGAAGGGATGTGGAAGGGAAAATATAATAGAGTGTATTGTTAGCTATATATTACTAAACAATACTTGAATTTGAGGATTTTTGACACATCCCGACCCGAGGATCAGAGCGTGTTGGCCGTCACGTAAGCGTGACGTAATTATAAATGCAATGCGGAAGCGATAAAGAGAATTATGAATAAATAAAAATCAACTACTGGCAGTACTAGCTAAGATAAAGTACTAGTGCTAGTTTAAGTGTATAAATACACATTCAGAGCCACAACAATCTAAGTGCAGTCGGATAGAAAGATTAAGGAATTACAACACCCGAGGGTGAAACCTACATAAGTGTGAATCTGTCAGAACCTTTGTCAAGCCTTCGTGATCTACCTGCTAGCAATTACCGAGAACTTGGAGGGACGCAAAACAAAGTTGTGAGTGGGCAAAAACAAAGTTTTTCAAATAATTTCATTTCTCAAAACAATCTAACCCCTCGCTGTAAAACCTATATACTTTCCCAGAAATATAATATATATACATATATATTTCAAACCATGCTCAGAATTAGTGATATGTAAAGTATATGCCATACCAAATATATCTCAATATAATCACATCAGTAAATCAGGTGATATAAACTCATCACATATAATAACATGTCAGCCGAGTGATCAGCACGGCTGAAACTATAGTTCATAATCAATCTCACAACATATCAATTCATATCAAATCCTGCACACGAGTCGGAACCATCTATAGTGGTCTGTATGACAAGCCTGGGTGTAAAATAATTATGCTCTAATGCTACAATCACGTGAAGACTGTGCAAATAAATACGGGTCACCTACGAGTCGGAAACACCTATGGTGGTCTGTACGACAAGCCTGTGCACCTAACTTATCCAAGGTGAGCATATGGTGCGGGAGGTGAACAAAACGTGAAAGATTGTGCCCTAACTCGGGGCGGGAGCACTAACACTGGGGGTGCATGTTTATGAGCTTTCAATGTATCTCACATAATCATAATTTCACATAACCATACTATAACTCACCTGATACTTACCTGTGCGTCCTCAGCACCAATCACCATTATATGCAACTAAGAATGCATGAAATAAATAGATATATGCTTTGCAAGTCATTTCATATCACATAAACATTCAAATTCATTTTCTGGGAAAATCATTAAGTATATAGGTATATTTTGAAAACCAAAAGCCCACTCACTCATAAGTTGAAGGGTCGTAGCCCCCTAGCCTCGATTGATGGCGCTCGGTCTCGGGATAGGCCTCACCTATATGCGAAATAACTGAATAAACGTTATTTTAAGCACATATACAAAACTATCTAATAACTTCTCATACAGTGCTCAAATAGGGTAAATAAATATACCACCATGATCTACACAACCTCACGAACATCACCATATTTTCAGAATTATTTTTGGAGGTCTCACGCGCCCTCACGAGCCGGCCAAGGCAAGGCCAGATGCGCGGCCCACTCGCAGGCACGTGCCTGGCACACTGACGGCATCAGTCAATGCTGTCAAGAATATTCCGTCCAAAACATAGCATATTCCATCAAATCCTTAACGGCGTCACCCAACGCCGTTAGCATATTCGGTCAAAACTGACGAAATATGCTATCTTCTTCTCCGACGAGTCACCAATCGCCGGCGACCTTGCCGGTTTCTGGAAAAACTACGAAACCTTATATCTTCACCATTTTTCATGAAATTCATACCAAAATGAAGCTTATGACATGAAGAACATAACTGTACGTGTTTCAAGCCTTGAAAATCACAGAATCACGCCAGAGAGAGCTCGATAATTCCGGCCAAACTTGTAACTCTTCGATCTCCACTTCCCGACGTCCAATTCTTATGAAAATTGCTCTCCGAGCTTCGTGAGAACGTCCTTAAGCTTCCTATGTCCTTAAAAATCCCTAAAAACCTCACATTAGGGAGTGCATGAACAGTGCATGAAAATGACGATAATGGTTTCTCGTGAAAACAAAGGTTCCAAGTCTTGAAATTGGTATATAAGAACTCAAGTGGTTACAAGGATTCCAAATCTTACCTTTTTGACTTCGATCCGTGCCTGAATGATTGAGTCCAAGCTTGTTTGTACGGAAAACACAGAAATGCCAAAAGAGGGAGTACTCAACCGGGTGTGTTTTGGGTGTGAATGGATGTGTGTGGTCCTACTTGGTCACTAACCAACCAAACAAAGTTACGTTAGATCCTAAGTGTTCCAAGAACTTAGGAAAAATTAGAATTTGTCCAAAATAAACATAAGTCACATACACACCTTAGCAACCTTTAAGGGACATTTCCGTCTTTTCACGCCGACGATAAATATTATTTCAGGGCGGGCTGTGGCAATTTTGCAACAATACTTATATGCATTTAATATAATTATTATTTGATTGTCATGATAGTGATTGTATTAAACACATATAATTCTAGCCAAGTCCTGAAGTTAAATTTGTTTATTCAACTTATTTAACTTAAAAGGAATATGAAAGTAATTTTATCCTATTTAACTGACAAAAAGAGTTTTGTTAATTGATAGTACAGATTATATAATAAAAATGAGTTACATGATGATAATGCTTATTACACTACAGGTTACCTGCGCTGATTGTTACACTATAAATGTCTTCTTACAATATTAATCCAAGTTATCAGTGGATCATTTAATTACCCATAATTATTATTCACTTTTGGGCTTCCTACTCACCTTTAACGATATTGATGTTAGCATTCAATGTTTGCATAAAAAGAAAGGTATGATTGGGCTATATATTATCGTAAAAGTTTACCGTCTAATGTTATAGGATATTGATAATGTTATTGTTAATAACAGAAAATGACATTGTTACTACTATAACGAATTAGTTTTTACGTTATGGATATCAGATTACACTATTAAAATAATATGTTATGCATGAATATAATTACATTACAAAATTACTATTCAAATTAAATGATACCAGCAACTTCTTTTTATATTTTTTAAAGGCGTTATAGACTAACCCTATACCCATTTTTTCATGTTAATGATTAGCAATTTTTTATTGTGACAGGAATATGGGTGGTACACCACATGTTTTTATATAAGTGGTGAGAAATTGTATTTTTTAAGTTAGCATACATATTTCACCATTGATATAATGACACGTAGTGTACCATCCTATGTTCCAGTCACACTGAAAATCCATTGTTAATGACATCATTTTTTCTCTCATTGTTTAAAGTAAGACGTACTACATATATACCTATTTGATTGGGGTACGAATTGTAATTACCAAGTTATCCCGTGTTAGAATTTGATTAATATATATAAAATGAAGGAGCACGTTATAGCTGCGATAGAAAATATTCCACACAAGAAATATTGTTATTTCTTGCATTGCATGACATCCATACATGCATGATATATTACCTATTTGCCATATATGTGAATAAAATATCGTTAACCTATCCCCACACAGAGAGAGATGAGAGAGAGAGGAAAGAGAGAGGCTAGTTTCTCTATCTTTTGTCATGATCTAGGGTTTCGCACACTTCTTGTATTGTAATAGAGCTGAGCTGATTCTGTCTTGTTATTTCGATGTCTCTTTTGTTGTAAATAATTCTACTTCTCTCTATCTGAGCATGTGACACTGAAGAAGAAGAAAAAAGAATAGGGACAGCAGCTGCTGCAAGCCAGACCATGAAAAGTTCATCCTCATCGTCTTCTCAATCGATCGACCTACTGAAGGCTCTAATCCCTAATTATCTCCTTCAGTTCCCTTAACTATAATCCACAAAATTACTCAATCCTTATTCTGGTCTCGATCGAGTTTCACTAGCTAGCAGAGATTAATCAAGCTATGATGGGGAGCCAGGGAGGCTCTGAGTGCTCAAAGACAAGTCCCTCGGATAAACAGAATGGGGACGGAATCGAAAGCGGAGAGAATTATAGCAATGGAGAAAATAGTAAGCCGAAAAACAACGGAGGAAGCTCAAGCAACAGCACAGTTGAAGAGAGTGATCAAAAGAAGACATCAGTTAGACCTTATGTTAGATCCAAGATGCCTAGGCTCCGATGGACACCGGATCTTCATCTTCGTTTCATCCACGCCGTGGAGAGGCTTGGTGGTCAAGATAGTGAGTTAATTACCTCTCTATCATACACCCTTCATTTATGCTTAAATTTCAGTATTTCATCCGAATTCAATTTTAGGGATTAGTTAAATTCATGTCTAATATCGGTTTTGGGAGATGATTTTTGGAGCAGGAGCTACACCAAAGTTGGTTCTTCAACTGATGAACATTAAGGGACTAAATATTGCACATGTCAAGAGCCATTTACAGGTTAGTGGATATAGAAAGTCTTTGGAAAACTCTAATTAGTTTGTTCATTAATTGTTGAAATTAAGCAATTAATTAGCTTGTGAATTTTCCAAAATAAGCAAAACAAAAACAAAAATAACTTTTGAACTTTCCAAAACAAAAACAAATGTAACTTGGTGAATTTTCTGAAAAGATTTATTTTCTTAATATTTTCCTTAATCAGATGTACAGAAGCAAGAAGATCGACGACGCAGGCCAAGGTATGTACAAGATTTGCAATCTTGGATTCCCCTATTGATTAAGATAAATTAGGGTTTTCATTGGGTACTAATAATCCCCAATTAATGTTGTTAATTTTCATACAAAATTTATGACCTTTATTTTGACAGTACTAGCGGATCATCAAGGCCATCTTGTTGAATGCGGAGATAAAAATATTTATAACCTCAGCCAACTCCCCATGCTTCAAGGATATAACCGAAGCCACACTACCAGCTTCAGGTTAATTATAAATTAACATATTATTCAAATTAATTAACATTTCCCTTAACTTAATTTACTATTTTCATGAATTGAATTTCACTAAAGATTCTTTCTTTCTTGATTTTCCCAAGATATGGATCATACGGTGATACGAATTCCTGGACCGCGCTTGAAAATCCAAGGTTTTCGAGAAGTAGCACTGGATTTCAAGGCAACTGGAGCACTAGTAGTACTAGTAATAATACTTACAATTATCTGACAAGTTGTTCATTTGGTGATCATTCACAATCATCTTGGATTACTCGTACACTGAAAGAAGAATGCCAGCTCCATAATATCCGTGAGTCCTTGAAACCAAAGGAACTCATCACAAGTTTCAACACCAACCGTGGCCCTTTTCGAGATTCCGACACTATAAGCAAGAATCCAATACAAGATCAGTCGAAGATGTTGAAAAGAAAGGCTTCGGATTGCGATGATCTTGATTTGGATCTGTCTCTCAGGCTAACATCAACGAAGAATGATGAGGATCATACTCATGAAGTTGATAGTAATCTGTCTCTGTGTTTGTACTCACCACCCGCGTCATCAAAGCTCAGGAGGTTGAAGGAATGAAGTTGATTGAGAAAGAGGGGAGATAGAGCCTAGAGCTGGGCAAGTACTCTGGATCTGACTATATGAATGAGACAATTCTAAGTGAGATTTTGAGGTACTTGCTCAGGATAAATATAGTAAGTAATATATATTGCATTTTATTGCGAGTTTCTGTCTTATTGTAGAACTTAATTTCGTACATTGAAATTAGTAGTCAC
>JADOBS010303152.1:0-16948 GCA_015708375.1 Cydonia oblonga
CAGATCCACTAACGAAGCCAATGTCTCAAATCCAACTTGACCGCCATATGGAAAAGATGGGTATTAGATACATGGGAAGGTGGCTTTGAGTGCAAGTGGGAGATTGTTGGAAGTATGCCCACAAAGCTACTCATTTGATGTAATAGCTTTTGGAATACTTATTGTATTAAACTTTTATATGCTTAATGAAGGGCAAAGCTTATTGTTAATCACTATTTATTGTATTATGTTGTTAAAGCGTAATGAATCTCAAAATCCTTTCTTCTCTTTAATGTTGTTAAAGTGTCTTGTGTTTCACCATTCACTAGGCTTTGAAAGTCATGGGTTTTAGAATTGTTTTTTAATGCATCCCTACTTTAAAGTGTTATTAGTTTGCATATGTGTTCAAATGTTCTCACATGTTCTTAGCTAGGACAAAATTTTTCCTTCAAAATCAGGACGTGCTGGCCGTCACGTGAGCGTGACGTAACCATAAGTGTTGTGCGGAAGCGTTAAAGATAAGGACAAATGAATAAACAAAAGCCAAATACTAGCAGTACAAGATCAGATGAGTACTAGTGCAAGTTTAAGTGTGAAATACATACAACCAGAGCATAAAAAGTCTAGGTGCAGTCAAGCAAGATGAATACTAGATTACAACTCCCAAGGGTGTAACCTACATAGATGAAAATCTGTCAGAACCTCCATCAAGTCCTCGTGATCCACCAACAAGCAATCTCACTTAAAACCTGGAGGGGCGCAAAACAGAAAGCGTGAGTGGGCAAAAACAAAGCTTCTCAAATCATTTCATTTCTCAAAAGTTCTAACCCCTCGCTGTAAAACCTGTATACTTTCCCAAAAAATATATAATATATATACTTATCTCAAAACCAAGCTAAAAAATAATGATAAGCAAAGTATGCCATGCCAAATATATCTCAATATAATCACATCAGTAATTCAGGTGAAATAAACTCATGGTAATTAACATGTCAGCCGGATCCGCCTTAAGTGGCATGCACGGCTGAATCTATAGCTCATAACCAATCTCAATCATCTCAAATCATAACATATCCTGCACACGAGTCGGAACCACCTCTAGTGGTCTGTACGACAAGTCTGGGTGTAAAATAAATATGCTTTAGTGCTACAATCACATGAAGATTGTGCAAATGATTTCGGGTCACCTACGAGTCGAAGCCACGTATAGTGGTCTATACGACAAGCCTGTGCACCTAACTTGGATCCAAGGTGAGCATATGGTGCGAGAGGTGAACATTACGTGAAAAACTGTGCCCAAACCATGGCGGGAGCACTAACACCGGGGTGCAGGTTTATGAGCTTTCAACACATCTCACATAATCATAAATTCACATAACCAATCTATAACTCACATGATACTTACCTGTGCGTCCACAGAACCAAACACGATTATATACAACTACTAATGCATGAATAAAATAGGTAGATGTTTTGCATGGCACTTCATATCACATAATCATTCAAATTCATTTTATGGGAAAAACATCAAGTATATAGGTATATATTGAAAACCAAAAGCCCACTAATAAAATAGGTAGATGTTTTGCATGGCACTTCATATCACATAATCATTCAAATTCATTTTATGGGAAAAACATCAAGTATATAGGTATTTATTGAAAACCAAAAGCCCACTCACTGATAAGTAGAAGGGTCGTAGCCCCCTAGCCTCAATTGATTGCACTCGTCCTGAGGGTAGGTCTCACCTATATGCAAAATAACTGAATAAACCTTATTTAAAGCACATAAACAAAACTAGCTAATAACTTCTCATACAATGCTCAATTGGGGTAAATGAATATACCACCATGACCTACACAACCTCACGAGCAACCCCAAATTTTTAGAATAATTTTTCAAGACCCCACACACCCTCACGAACCGGCCAAGGCATGGCCAGACGCGCGGCCCACGAGCAGGCACGTGCCTGGCACACTGACGAAACAGTTAACGTTGTAAGGAATATGCTGTCGAATATTCCGTTAAAACAAGTATATTCCGTTAGAAGATACCCAATGCCGTTAGAATATTCTGTTAACTTGATGGAATATTCTCTCTTCTTCAACCTTCGGACTCCGGTGGCCGTTGCCGTCGTCGAAATCTAGAAAAAAAAATCGAACCTTTATATCTCAGCCAATTCTTAACCAAATCTCATGAAACTTGTACCAAATTGAAGCTTACAACAATTAGAACATAACCTTACCAATTTTAAGCCCTGGAAACCACAGAATCTCGCCAAAGGAAGTTCGATAATCCAGCCAAACCTTGTAACTCATCAATCTCGACTTCCCGACATCCAATTCAATTGGTTTTTCTTCTCCGAGCTTCCTGAGGATGATCCAAAGCTCCCTATGTCCTTCAAAAAACCTAAAAACCTCACAATTATAAGTGCATGAACAGTGCATGAAATCGGCATTTATGGTTTCACGGGAAAACGAGAGTTTCACGTCCTGAAAATAGTATAGATGAACTCAGGAGCTTGCAAGGAGTTTGAAAATTACCTTATTGACGTCGATTCGTGCGTGAAAGGTTGAGTTTGGTGTTCGTCCGTACAATACGGATTTTCTGAAAAACCCGAGAGGGAGGAGAAAGAGAGCACGGGTGTGGTGTGTGGGTGTGTGTGTGGCCCTCACTTAGTCACCATCAAACAACACTTTAGGTCCATTAGTTCCCAAAACCTAGGAAATTTAGAATTAGTCCAAATAAAACTTGAACTTAAATCACACCACCACATGACTCAAATTAACGTCCAAGGTTATAATAGTAACTTCACGCCTAAAATATAATATTTCGGGACGGGCTGTGACAATAATTCTACAAGTAACACAAAATTTATGAACTTGTAAAAGCAACCCTAAAATAAGTTAATTAATACAAAAAAAAAAATCAAATTGATACCTACAACCTAAATATTAGTCCTAAATTTATAAAATTAAATTAAAAGCGTAAACCTACAAATGTTTAAGTTAACAAATTTAACTAATTTAACAAATTTAATCCCAACAAATAAATACTTCATCCAAATCTTTTTTTATTTTTTATTTTAACCCTACATTAATAATATTATACCTACAACCAAAATCTTAATTCTAAAATTAAAAAAATAAAACTATAATTCTAAACCTATAATTTTAAAGTTAATAAATGAACAAGTAAACTTACAACATATAAAATAAGTCTAAACTAAAATTCTAAGCCTATAATTGTAAAGTTATAAAATAAGGGAATTGTTATTAGTACTCGAAAAATCTCATTTGGCACTCCAAACTTTCTATAATTAGAAAGAAAAATACATTTGTGGGAGTGTAGAATGAGATTTTTTAGTTCCCTAAAATAATCCATATCACTAATATGTTAATCATAACATTATAAAAAATAAAAATAAAACCCTAAACTTACAAAATTCAAACAGAAAATTATAAAGTTAACAACTTAAAAAATTTAAGTAATTTAAATGAAATTTGTTAGCATATTAACAAATTGAATAAATTGAAATTTGCATAAAAATTATGAAATTTGAAGGACATGTAGCGATGAAGTTATCCCATTCATCGCGCAATACGGTATTGTGCGACGATTTACCCTCATTCGCTATCAAATATTTAATGAACATTTAAAAAAAAAGACGCCCATATTTTGATTTTGGGAAATTTTGAATACCTTGTGCGACGAATTGACCTTGTTGCGCCCCCAAACCACCAAATGCGACGAATGCATCCCTTGCGTCGCACAAACCTACCTTGAGCGACGAATTTTCTTGTTTTCATCATTCTATTACGTTATGCGCGACGACTTTCTAGTGTTCGTCATTTTAAATTGACTTTAATTTTTTTTTTTTTAATCCTTTATCTAATTACAAATGTAATAAATGAAAATTTGTTTATATACAAAAAGTTGAATGCACTTAATTGTATTGCATATAAGTCAAAAGTCCTTAATCCTCATCCTCGGTACAATAAATATCACTATCTTTACTTTGATCACTTTCAGTCTCTCATTCATCCTCATCCGCTAGTACATCAACAAAATCATCTACGCCCTTAGGTGGATTGTATCTCTGGTCTAGTCTTATTTAATGATTTGCCAAACAGACCAAAATCCAAACAATTCAAGCGCGCTAAAATATTTTCACCAGACCATTCTCTGGATCTCGGCTAAATCTCTGTTCCGTCAAAGAATGTTGCCTCGTTTTGACGCCACTTGTGGTCCCACGACAACCATCGACAATGCCCTAGGTAACAAACTTATCCGGCATGCCAAGAGGATGTTGTGTCATCCTTGCAAACTAGGCATGCCAAATAGCCTTTAGTACTCCACCCGGACATCATAGCATATGCGAGAAAATCTTTATAGTCCACATCACTACTGCTCACAAGGTGAACATCTACCCAGTTAATTTATCATATGTTGGAACTCCGTTTTCCCATAAATCTTTCAGCTCATCGACCAACACCTGCAAATAAACATCAAGAGACTTGCTCGAATCCTCGTTTATCAAAATAGTCATCATCATATATTCTTTCTTCATGCATTTCCAAGGCAGCAAATTGTACAAAATTGTGAAGATTAGCCAAGTGTTGTGGTTTTGGTTTAATACTGCAAACATATTAAATTTGTCTTTGGCCAGCCCTAATCTTACGTTTCACAGCTCTCACGCAAAATTGGGGTACAAATGATCAAACTCTTTCCATGCCTCACCATCTGCCAGATGCTTCATCAAATCATCATCCACCTGTCTGTCCTTATGCCTTGTCATGTCGCTAGCAGTATGCGTCGACATATACAAATGTTGAAGCCTAGGCTTTATTGGAAGATAACAAATAACTTTTTGTTAAATCTTCGTCATTCTGTTTTGAGATGTCATTTTAAACCTCGAATCTTTGCATATAGGACATTTATCTAGCGCTTCATTCTCCTTATAGAACAACACATAATTATTTTTACACACGTGAATTTTTTCATAGCCCAATCACATACCACTCAACACCTTATTTGTACTTTTGTGATCTTTAGGCAAACAATTGTCTTTTGGAAGCATCCTCTTGAAAAGGCCCAAAAAATAATCCAAGTACTGATTGGACATACGAAATTTTATTTTTCCATGCATCAGCTCCACAATAGTCGTCAGTACTGAAAAATCCTCGCAACCGGAGTATAATTCTTGTTTGGCACTTTTTAATAGTTTTTCATAATTTTTAAAGGCTCCACTTTCCATGCTTCAAGGGAGGTCATCTCCCATTTCCTGATCAAAATTGGTCGAGGTGTCTGGAAAAGCATTATCTAGGATATCCATAATTTGTTCGTTTGGATCAACATAAGATTCAACTACCTCTACTAATGGGGTCACATGTGAAGATGAAGGATGTACTAATCGTTCCCCATGATTATTCCAAGTGGTATACGTCTCCATCATACCATGGCGTACTACATGGTATCGAACATTTTCATAATACACAACCATTGAATTGTTACTGTGGAGCCAAAAATAATTGAGAAAAATGTGAAGGCCACACTTGGATTCTAGGGTAATAAGGACAAAATTACCCTCGAGGATCACCAAAATTCCTATGCTCAAGCAGTGAACAATCATCCCTCAATCAAGTCAAAAGTGCCCAAATAGCTATTTATTTATAACCTATTTCATCTATCCTTATCAAATCTTCTCCACAAGGTAATCCCTAAATCGTTCCTTTTATTATATTAATCAGCTAATTAATTGATTAATTATTCAATTAATTTGCTAATTAAACACAAATCATGAACTTCACCCACAATACCATCCAAGTGGCCGGTCCATCTCCTCCCAAGGTGGCCGGCCACACCCATATATAAACACCCTCATTCTCTCCAAAACTCAATTCCAACTCTCTTGCTAAATTCTCTAAATTCTCCAAACATTTTTTCCTCAAAATTCTAACTTTGGCATCGGAGGTTCTTCAGCCAAAGCCCCCCTCCACCCCAATTCATCGTGGGCGCGTGAGGCTCTTGGCCTTGACCTAAGGTGTTATTTGTTTTATAGGTGCAATTTTGTCCAAGAACAAAGATGAAGAAATTTGCATCCACAAAGTGGTGCTTTCATTGAGAGTTGAATCACACGCTCGTAGAAAACTCTCGCATCTAAGGTTTTTTTTGTTTCCTTACTTATTTGTAGATTTTTCGTATGTTCTTATTCTTGGAATTTTTATTTCTAAAAATTCTTTGATAAAACGTAAAAGAAAAGTACAATGGCAAAAGATTCGGAAACCTCAACGAATGGAAATTCCAACGTTCAAGGATTAGGACCGAGGCGATCTACAAGGCTCAACATAACGGTGACTGGAATAGCACCACCCGCATGGGGCACCACCGTAGCAACCACCATGGTGGCCACCACGGCAGCCACCTTCGACAAAACGCACGGTGCCACAACCACGACCCAAGCCATGCCATTCAAGCCCACGTGGGCCCAAGCCCAAGGTGAGATGGCTCGAGCCACTTAAGCCCGACGCGAACCCAACACGTTGCTAAGCTGAGCCCTAGCCACGTGCACCACACGCTAAGCAGCCCACTCTCATGGCCCAGCCTTCTTCCGCGGCCCAACATGCTCTCGTGGCCTTCCAAGTAGTCCAAATCAGTCCAAGATTAACCGGCTTCAAATTTATAGGCCTACGATCGAACCGAGGGTATTTTCTATATTTCTCTGCAGATTTGACATTTCTTAACTCAAATCTCGCTCTCGGAGCCTACCACAATTCCACTGCTCAAAGAGACGCACTCCTTCCAAGCTCTTCCAACCCAAATGGAGAACAACACTTGTCTCGACAAGTCATATAATTAATGAGCGCCCTCCCACAGCATACGACCTTGGTGAATCAGCTCTTGCAGCGCACCGAGATACAACGTGCCCTAGAGGAGGTGTCCCAAAGTAGGACAAAGGCAGACGAATAACTTCTCCAATAGCGTCCCGGAAAGCAGCTACTCAATCGGCCACGAACCGAGTGTTCAGGTAGTGTACACTCCTGATTAGGCCCCCAAGATAACGTATACTCTCGCCTTAGCACACAGATGAGGGAACACTCTCGACTAGGCCCATGGACGATCATACACTCACGGTTAGGACCATATTCCGGTAGTTAACATGAAAAACCTTCCAAGCAAAGTGTTCATTCTCAGCTAAGCCTGCAAGGAGAATCTTCCACCTCACATCAGAGTAGGCAGCACGAAGGATGGAGAGAAGCAGCACTCAATCCGGCTTAAGCTCAACCAGCAGCCTACGAAGAATTCTTTTGCCTGTTATGAGCGAACCACATGCACCGCAGCCGCTGCATAGACGAGCCAAGCACGTAAAAGAGCATCTTAGACCAGTAGGTCTCAACTGGGGGCAACTGAGAGCTCCGCTAACTCAACAAAAGAAAATTCAGGAAGAAATGGAGATGCTCTTGACAGAGCGATTGTGCGATTTCCAACGCAACAAGGTCACCAACAAGGCACTACGACGGGACATAACCAACATAAGTAGGTCACCCTTCACGGACGAGATCGAGCAGGTAGAGCCTCTACGCAAGTTTAGCATGCCATATTTCACATCCTTCAAAGAAGATGGAGACTGGGTGAGACACTTGAAACACTACCGAAAAGCTGCAGCGCAATGATCCTCTATCAAAACAACGACGATCTCATGTGCAAGATATTCGCCATCACTCTACAAGGTGCGATGCAAGATTGGTTCTATACCCTGCCACCATAATCCATCAGGAGTTTCGACAAATTTTCTTTGGTTTTCACCAAAGAATATTCATCCTATCGCTCAATCAAGAAAAAGTCCTATCACTTGTTCAACATCAAGAAGAACATAAAGGAGTCGTTTCGCGACTATATGAAGAGGTTCAAAGTAGAGAAAGCAAAGATAGTCGGATGCAACGACTCGATAGGTAGAGCAGCCTTCCAAAAAGGACTATCAGCAGACCACCTGTTGTTCAGAGAATTAATCATGAAAGAAGATCTAACCCTGGCAGACTCTTTTGCTCTGGCACAGAAGCATGCACTTTGGAACAAAGTTCACTGATGCCCATTCAAGGCAAATCTGAGTGATCCTAAATATGAAGTCCCCCACTACTCTGAAGGAGATTCAAGGTCTGACTGGACGAGCAGCCTCATCTGAAGCAGCAATAAGCTCTACCCTCATAAGAGAAGAGTTGGGGGTCCAACTACCTATATTCCACAGTTCAAAAGCTCTCATCGATATTCAAAAGCTAACTTTGGTGATAGTTATTGCAACCCGGAAGCTCAACTTTTACCTTCAGACGCACGCAGTCATCGTTATGAGGCACTATTCCTCCTAGTCCAGACGCGCGACGATAAATGCATAGACACTGGCAGATGCAAAGTTTTCTGACAAACACAACAACTCGGCCTCAAAGGCTCACCAATGGCAGACGAATACTAGAAGGACACACTCAGAAGCAAGTTTTATCCTCGTCGCCCCAAAAGATTCTACATAAGAGCAACATGTACCAGCAGTTGAACACCACTTCCTGCTATGTGTCACACAACCCCAACCTACCCTTGCTCCATAATTCAACTCTAGAGTGGCCCAATACTGGTAGTTGAGCATCTCATGTTGCGTGTAACATAGCCCCAACTCCACCATTCCCTACCACGCATTCACAACGTAACAGGGCGACCCAACGATGGCTCTACAACTCCCTACTGCACCTTCACACCGAGCCTAGGCGACCCAACAGAGCTGCCCAACGACGCCCCAGAGGTAGCCGAGCACCCCTTAGCAGCGCCTGCTCCACCTGATGGAGACTTCTAGCATTTGCATGTCGACGGCGCATCCAACTACAAAGGTTTGAGAGCTGGCATGGTCCTTGTCACCCCAGATGGTTCAATGCTCGAGCAAGCGATCACTCTAGGCTTCAAAGCATCCAACAACGAAGCAGAGTACGAGGCCCTATTAGTAGGCCTCCGAATGGCAAAAGACTTAGCAGTGAAGAAGATTGCAATTCATCTGAGCTAATCACCAGTCAGACTACTGGGAGTACAGGAAAAATATCCGAGGATGGCACAATATCTAGAGAAGGTATGGGAGCAGGAATTTCAGACTTACACTCTCACTCAAGTTCCGCGGGCAGACAATGTACACACAGATGCACTAGCCGGCTTAGGCTCCGCCCTTGATCACCAACTTAAACGCTCTATTCTGATGGAGTATCTAAACAAGCCAACCATAGAGGTAGAGCCGGCAACCGAGGTGTCACAGGTTAGACTACTTGGTCAACGACACACTCCCCACGGAAAGATTGGAGTTGGACACAAATTTCCAAGAGCGCTACTCAGCAATAAGACAATTGTTCTGCATTGCTAAACGAATCAAATGTGCAAACTCCACATATTACGTCATATCATGAGGCCGGGAGGGTGTGTTGTTTCTTTCCACCATTTGATCATGGACCGCCGTTCTACTACTATCCCTATTATCGGCCATCAAATGTACAAAACAATTTGAAGAAAATTACAAAATAATTTGTGCTTATAAGAACACGTAACACTTTACCCGACCAAGCTTTTGTCGCGCATAACCTTTGAGTGACGAAACCTTCGTCACGCAAAGTACGAAATGAATACGCAATAAATGCCACGACTTCAAAGCCACCGACCATCGCTTTGCGTGATGAAGTCTTGTTCCTCAACGTTATGCACGAACAAAATTTCGTCGAGTAATTAAGTGGTAATACATAGTAAATACGACACCTTAAACGCTAACCGACTGTTTCATAGTGTTTTTGTCGCATAAAGCCTTGCGCGATTAACTGAAAATATTTATTTTATTCCGTCTTGAAAACAGTTTCTCAACAAAATAATGTCAATATTATAATATTTTAGAAATATGTTCTCGAAACGAAACAAAATAAATGCAGTCCATATAAATGTATTCTTCCAAATTAATAATAATTCAGTGTCATTATTTAATAAACCATAAATAGACTAATAAAAAAAATTATTTTGATCGTCCACTGGTCCAGCCACTCCTTGCCGCTCTCCATCACGTTCAACATCAAACTTCAACTCCTAAACATGATACTTGAACACGACCTCGATGCACTTCATCAGATTTGTGTCACTTTTGTCAATGTCCCAATCAGGCTGATATGGAAAAATAAATAAATTATACATATCACTATTTTTTTTTTCTAAAGAACTAAATTATTATTTAACTAATTAATAATTTACACATACTGCTAATGCATTGATCATGACCGTCTTTATGTCATCGGGGACGTCTCTCCAAGACTCCCAATTCACTCCGCATCTGTCACGCACCAATACCCCAACGTCATCCCTAAACTTGTTCACCATATCTGACTTCTGATATCCTACTAATTCTGCATAAGTGATTCGATAGCGGTTCTTAGTTGAAGAAGTGTATCGAAAGCATGTCGCAGCTCTCTTCTTTTTCTTGTCTACCAACAAAATAAAAGCTTACATTAGTCTACTTAAATATTTAATTAATTAAACAACCAACAAAATTTAGTATGTATTACCTTTCTTAGAACCTTCGCCCTGAACTCTCTTTGACGAAAGACCACTAGAGTCAGCCATCGCATACGGAAAAACAAACAAAAATTGGAATAATAATTCGGTGAAAGTAAAGAGCTTTGGGATTGAATTGTGAAGAGAAATAGAGAAATTGGCTATTTAAAATAATTCAGACTACTTTGCGCGACGAAACCTTCGTTGCGCAAAACCATGGAGTAGATACTACATTCAACACTTTCGCCAAACAACTAACAGAACCTTTGCGTGACAAAAAATTGGTCATGCTTTTTTGACACCAAAAATACAGGCATTTGCGCTTTTTTCTGTGAACCTTTGCGCGACGAAATGTTTTTCTTGTCGCTTAAGCTACTTTTGTGCGACGAAACGTGGCATCGCTCAACTTGTTTGTCCCATTAAATTATTTCCAACCGGTTTGAGCGACAAAATGTTACCTTCATCGCGCTAACCTATTTTGCGCGACGAGTTTTATGTAGTCGCATAAAGTTTGGTCGTGCAAATTATTTTTTCTACTAGTGATGGAAGTATAACCTCCACCAACTAACGGTCACCACGATTCCCCATCATGCCATCACCTCCTAACCCAACCACCAACTCCACCATATAACTCAAGCCATCAATGTCGAGAACAAGGTCATGGAGGTTGTTGAAATAGTATGGACTATCATGATGCGGCTACCACCATCTACACCACCCACAAAGAAGAACTGAAAGCTTTATGAGGTAAGAATCGATGAATGAGGAAATCACATGAGCAGAAACAGGCTCTTGAACCCCTAACTAAATTCTTAACCCTCTTCTCTGTTAGGAGATTGCCCTCCTAATGTAATTTTAGTTTGTGTCCATTTTTTATTCTATCAATACATGTTTGATAATGGGGTTCTATATTATGTAATCTATGTTTGAAATTCAGATTTTGAGCCAACTAATATTAATGTTGACAATGATATACCTAATTGGTGGGTTTTGAATATAATCTATGTTTAAAAAATTAACTGAGGTGTAACGGATGTGACATTTTCAATTGGTTAGTTATTTTGTTTGGAATGTTTAAAAAAGTTGAGATCAATTTAAAATGACATTAAAAGATTGGGGTATTTTAGGTACTTAATCCTAAATTTTTAATTAAGAAAGAATGAATCTCGTTCAAATAAAAAGATTTTGACATTTATTTAAAATTTCAATAGCAGTAAATCGGTAAATACATCAACGACTAGTAATTTTCGCAATTCATTCAAATTAAACAGTAGTTTTCCGTTGTGTTAGTAATTGTATAAAACATTACTAAGAAACATCTATTATTAGAAAGTTCTCAGCTAAACTACATCACGAGGGACTTGAATTTTAAACCTAACATTAACATTAACATTAACGAAATCAGCAAACTTTTGCCAGCTAAATCTACCGACACATGCCATATTTTTCTTTTGACTTTAAACTGAAAGATACTAAAAAGGTCGACAACTTCCAGCAATAAAGAGAAAACATCATGTTCTCATATTCTTTCCATATACACATTAATTCTGTTTTTTCTTGTGCACGTGATTAGTGCTTAATTAGCTTAAACTCCAGGTACACAATCTTTTTTGGTCTAATTATCTGCATTTGCATATATCGCGATAGTTAGTTGGCGAATAGAATCTCTTATTTATCATATAAATTGGAAATATAATAACGTAGTGGAATGTTAATTTATCCTTTCAGGATTGACAGCATCATATAAATTCTTTTTCGGATCAGAATTATATTATCAAAGAGATCGATCACATTGTCTTGGGTCACGCTGCTAGGCACCGTTTCTTCACATTTTTAGTTAGGAAAGGACTAGCTTCGGAGATTAAGTTAGGCTGGCTTGAATTGGGCTAAGCAGTGTAAGAATATTGACGTGCCAAGTTGGATTAGCTTAGCTTGGACTAAATAGTATTTAGTGCAGTGTCGGATTAAGAAGCAGGATTCGGAAAATATTATTTTAACCCGTGATTATTGTATGTAATTTCTGCAGACATGCATGAATGTATTGTTGTTGTGACTTTAACTCTGTACAAATCTGAGGCGATTATTCTATGCAAATTCTGCAGACATGCATGAATGTATTGTTGTTGTTATTTCAACTCTACAAATCTGACCTCCTCGAATTTAGCCTCGGATAACTGAAAACAAAGTGTGATTTGGTTTGGGTTCCGCAGTACATTGCATGAGGTCCAGTATTTACTACTCTTTAGTGTATTATATATAGTAGGTTTGTAACAATGCATTTGTTTAATTAATTTCTAAAGTATTTAAGCAAACTCTTGAGCTTAAGATTAAGTGTTTAATTAATTTCATAAGTTCGATACCAATTTATTTTCTCCACTCTTAAGTGTAAATATATTATCGTATAAAAAATATCAAGTGTTCATTTAGCTATTGAGTTTCAGATGGAGCCCAAAACACTAGCCAGCTAAACCCTAATGAAAAAAAGAAATGGAAACAAACAATAACCTTACAGATGCGTTTGTTGCATCGAACTATCTTGGACTGGATTAAGTTCAATGACTAACTAGGATTGGCTTAGACTAGATTAAGCTGAACTAACCTAGTGAAACGTTTGTTGCAGTATCAGACTAAAAAACTGGACTAACAATAAATTATTATTATATTCTTTTTTTTTTTCTATTAAGAATATCAAAATTAATAGATTAAAGGAAGAGGATATCTTCTTCGCCAAATTGCTGGTGTTCCTCAGCAACTTGGAAGTTACAAAATTTCCAATAACAAAAGGCTTCCTGATCCTGAAGATAGACCTCCGCTGCTAAAGACCCAATCCCCAAATTTCCAAATATTTTGATTATTACAAATAAAAAGTACCCAGAACCCTAAAAATACCCAATCCCCATCCCTCTCGCCCTCAGATTCCTATACCCATGGCCATGTATGCGGCTGAAGATAGACATCGACGGCAAAAGGCCGTCGTCGAAGAGCCGAGCTTGATCACGCAAAGAAATCGCGAGACTATAGCAGAGAGAGAGGTAGAGACAGAGATAGATGAGGAAACACGAAGAAGGAGGCAGCGAGTGAGGAAAGCGAAGAAGAAGGCATATCGTAGTCCTTGGCAATCCCATGGTTCTGCACGGGACTATTTTGGACAATCTAACGAGGCCCGGAGTCCACACGAGTCCGGGCTAGTCTCATTTAAATTAGTTCCCAAGCATACCAAACATGGAACAATATTTCTATTAGTCCAGTCTTATTTAAGAAGGTGAAACAAACACATACTAAATTTGGTGACCACTAAAAGGTTTTATTAGTTAGAGACCTTTTATAACTATTTCATTCTGTAAAACTAATGTTATTATCAAGTATTTACGACGTCATACTCAACATGAAAATCCACGTCCCCTCCTTTTGTTCTCAACTATAACAAAAATGAAACTAAAACTCACTTATTTTAAAAAGGATAATATCATCAATCTCTACAAATCAAGGATTAACCAATGAAATTGAAACACCACCCGACTCATCTAGTTCCATTCTTTGAACGAAATGGTCATGGATGAGAAATGGTCAATCCTTTCTTATCAAAACTAAGGTGGTGTCCATTTCACAGAGACAATTCGAGTACAGATAGGTTTCTCTTTTGAAAATTAAATTGGATATAAAGGTGTCCACTATATATTTGTGCATGCATTTTTTTTTTTTTTTTGTTGATAAGAAGTGGTGGGGGAGAAACGGGAATCAAAAGGTACTTGAAGTGTTTGTTTTTTTCTTTAAAAAATTGGACAACCGATAGTAATCTACGGTTATTTACTATTTTCGGGTCCAAAGAGGTTATAGGGACTTTCACCCTGCCTCTGTCCACAGTCAAGTAGACTCACTAGCTTGGAGCATCAAACTCGGAACCACCCACATTTTTTTGTTTATTAGGGAGCCGCAGTCTACGCCCTTACCATTGAGCCACTTAAAGTGTTTAGGTTTAACCTACATTTGTTGACCATTCTTAATTTTCGTTAAAAATCCATTCTAGATAGCTGGATGGTGTTGTTATTAGTGTGTAACTACAATTAAGTACGAAGAAACCAACAAAATTAAAGCGTTTTAATTCATAATGTACTAGCCTTCATGCACGCGACTTACACGTTTTAAATGTATTTATATGTCCAAATTGACAAAAGGAAAGTCAAATATTTTAAGTACATGATAAAATCAGTCTCCCCTTAGTGTAGATAATATCGTTTGTTTAAAAAAAAAAAACAATCATTTGACAATTAATTTAATCACATTATTATCCATATACGAATGACTTTTTATATAACCGGCATTAAGCGCTTCTTCAGATGTTTTGAACATGTTTAAAAATAGAGAAAATAATATTTAATAAACAACTGATTCAATCACATTATTGCTAGTCCATTGTGAGGCGCCCTCCCCCTCCCCCTTAGTGTACATAATATCATTTGTTAAAAAAAAAAAATCATTTGACAACTTGTTTAATCACATTATTATCCGCGTGCGAAATATTTTTTTTTATAGCATGCATTACACGCCTCTTAAAATATTTTGAACATGTTTAAAAATAGAAAAATTGAATCACATTATTGCTAGCCTATTGTGAGGCACTAATTAAAAAAATATTGTACCAAAAAATTAATTATTAAAAAAGCACTATTAAAATGACGAAAATGTCATTGCCTTATTTGATGCATTATTTTGGGATGCCTTTGAAGTTTTTCATCTTGGGGGTATTTTTGTCCAAATATTTTTGTTGAATCTTGGTGACACCAAAATCACTATTCACCTTTTGTGTTGGCTTTATATATAGAAGATATGATTTTTTTTTTTTTTAAGCAAAGATGACATTATATTATTGAAAACCCATTCAGATACAAGGGATGTAAAATGGAAATCAAACAAAGGGGAAGAATGGAAGGATAAGGCGAGTCAATTTAGTAAAATTACGCATAAAATTTGATCTATGATATTTTAAATATTTTATATTTTGAAATTTTTAACTATTAAA
This sequence comes from Cydonia oblonga, assembly GCA_015708375.1. NCBI lineage: Eukaryota > Viridiplantae > Streptophyta > Magnoliopsida > Rosales > Rosaceae > Cydonia > Cydonia oblonga. The sequence continues at coordinate 15,557 of JADOBS010303152.1, forward strand.
GTCTTAGTGTATTTTTTGACCAACCAGTAAGTTACAAATGTTTGAAGATTTTATTTTCAAAATAATTACCACTCCCACATGCCAAGCTCTCTGTAGTTGTGGATCCTAAATGAGTTCAAATATGTTTTACAAAAATGGTATTATTTTTTTATAAATAATTTGCGTTTTGAAATAGGTTAGTAGCTTGTATTAAACAAATTAAACGATGTGCATGTCAAACAGTGGGTATTAATTTATATTGTGTGTTTTGAAATAGGTTGGCAGTTTGTATTAAACAAATTAAACCATGTGCAAGTCAAACTGTGGGTAGTTTACTTTAAGCACATCATCTCAAGAGTTGCTTAACAGTAATACTTCTATTCACTTATAAGTAAGAGGTTTTAAGTTTGATTGTCGCTAAAGGCAATTTGACGCATATTATTGCTAGCCAATTATGAGGCTTAGCCCACTCATCTATCCTTTAATATAGATAATATTGTTTGTTCGGAAAAAAAAATGTACGTCATCTCGATAGTCATAAAAAGATAAGATTAAATACATACAATGTTTTAAAAGACGTTAGACGTTAGACGGGTATACATTTTTTATATAAGTGAAAGTAACGACCTAGGCGAGTTTAGGTGAACGTTTGAGCAGGCTAGATGGACGCAAAGCAGGTTTAGGCTTATTTTCTTAATTCTCAAACTCCTAATAATTAATTAGAACGATAAATGTTAGACAGAGATTTTTAGAATATTTGAATACATATGGTCAAACAAATGATGTATAAGCGTTGGATAATATTAGGAATGAGTTTTCACCGACGAAGTAGATCACTGGAAATGAAATGGAAGGCAAAGACAAGAAGTCCGGAAATCCCGGTTAATGACGAAAGGGAGTAACTGATTAGCGACTGTAATCCGCGGGCGAGAGCGTCAGAAACCGACAGACAAACAGGGTCACATTTGAGAGCGAGGTGGGTCCCATCCCCTGAAAGCTTTTGAGTTCGAGGAATTTGGTGGCACATGGAAAACTTGCACAAAATTGACGTGTACTCAAATACTGGAGACAAGAACCGTGACATGTGGGTCCCAGGCCCTTCTTTCTGAATAAGGATATTTTCATTAGAATCTCAGGAATTCGCATGTCCGTTCATCCCACGTAATAAGAAATTATTTTTTATCATTTAAATTAAATATAAATAATATTTGATAAAAATTTATTACATAATATATAATAATCAAACACGATTCATAAATATTTAGAATTCTCGCAATACAAATCCGAAAGGATCCGGATCTAGCAGGTTGGTTGAAACTCTACAGTGTTCTACATAGGAGGGAGCATGGAGATTTCTTCAACCGAAAATATCTAATCCACGTCACTCCATGTGATGTCATTTTGAGCTAAAAC
>JADOBS010303153.1:0-16956 GCA_015708375.1 Cydonia oblonga
ATATCATACGTAAAACTTGAACAATATTTAAAAAAAAAAAAAAAAAAAAGTCAAAAGTAAACACTAAAATAAAAAGTACGACACCAACAGCGGCATGGACGTACTGAGACCCATACTGACAGAACCACGATCTTCATCAAGGTCTAGATCTGGGCCGTCCGCGGCTCTCGTCAAGGCGATTGATCAGGTACAGCGCGTTGCTCGTAACCCTAGCCGCATTCTTAATCTTCCGCTTCAAATCCGCGGCCTTGGCCTTCACATCCGCGGCCTCGGCCTTCACATCCGCCTCCTGAATCCCGTCGAGACACGTGTCGTCGTCCGTGAGGGCGGCGCTGAGCCACGTCTGGGCGTTGCTCATCTGGAACCGAAACGTCTCCTCCCGGAGGTGCTGCAGCTCTCCGAGCGTCTCGTTCAGCTCGTCCACCGACGACGACATCAGGTCCACGCAATCGCCTATCGCCGACCGCTGCATCTTCGTCCCCTGGAAGTTGGCGGAGAGCTGCGCGAGGAAGCCGGAGACGCGGCGGGCGCGGGCAAGGCTGACGCTCACGGACGCCTGGGCGAGGTCGCGGGGGGTCTTGGCGGGGCCCGCGTAGTCGGAGAGTGTGCGGAGGCAGATTTTGGGGTAGGTGGCGTGGCGACATGATGAACGGACGAGAGTTGATGCTGGGTTGTGCTGTGGAGTGTGTTTCCGTGCGGCGGCGGCGGCAGAGTAAGGCGAGCAGAGGAGGAGGAAGAGGAGAGGGAGAAGAGAGAGCAGGAAACGCATCGTTTCTGTGGGGTACGAGTTTTCCGGCGATGGGTATAAAGAGCAGAAGAGTGGGGGTGAGTAGAGTGAAGAGTGTGGAAAATAACTGGTGGTGGTCGTTGGGCGTTGAGGGGTTTGGGTATTTATAGGGGTTGTGGGGAAGTAAACGGGCAAGTCTCTGTTTTAGACTAGGAATGTTTTATTTAAATATTTAAATTAATCAACCTAATTAGATCAGGAAAATATTTTTTTCCTTAATGTTGATAAACTGCTTTAATAGAAAGAAAATATAAGGAGGAAACAAAGAATAGTGACGTTTACATTTTGTAACGCTATCTAGAAATTCAGAACATTCGAAGATATATCTTTCTCGATTAATAATTTTTTGTTTGAAATTGATTTCTTGTTTTTCTTTGTATTGATTCCATCTTTGACGTCAAGGGTAAAATTCTTGTGCGACACTATCAGTACTTTTTTTTTTCTTCACATTTTATATAATTTTTAATCCTAAAATCAAATGAATTAAAAAAAAATTAGTGGATAAAAATAAATATTCAAAGTTCTTCGGTCACATCGTAATTGTCACTTCGTTGGAGTATTAGTCTTCTCGGTGACATCTTAATCATCACTTTATTTGGTTCTGTATCGTTGAAAAGCTATTTCTTCAGTTCCTTATTTATGAAGCATAAACGACCCTAAAACCCTAGCCATGCTCCTTTCACACTAATTTTATTGATCCGTACTGTTTTTAATATTGAATTTTTCTTGAATTTTGAAGATCGAGATGATGTTATTTTCGAGTTTCAACTAATATTCTAAAAAATACTAGAGACTAGTCGGATGGTGGGTAGAGATCTAGCGTCCAGAAAACTAAACGGGATCTCTTACAATTTATTAAAATCATAAAATGCAGATATGTTTCCTAAACTTTTTTTTTTGTTAAATAAAGCAAAAAAAGTCATAAAAATGATAGCACTCCTAGACATCATTTCTTATTTTTTAAATGCCTAGGCAGAGGGAGCTTTGGGGGGAGCAAAATATGCAGTCGCACAGGATTCCAAATTTGAAGGAGCCCCTAAAATTTTTGTCATCTAATATCAAGTAATAATGTTCGATATTTAAAAAATTGTTTTTGCTAACACTTTAAAACTGCATTATTGTGACATCTCACATCTCCCGGGGGAGTGATCCTTAAATGTATATTCTCATCCCTACCTAGCACGAGGCCTTTTGGAAGCTCACTGTCTTCGGAGTTCATCGGAATTCCGAAGTTAAGCGAGTAGCGCGCGAGAGCAATCTCATAATGGGTGACCCACTAGGAAGTTCTCGTGTGAGTTCCCAAAAACAAAACCGTGAAGGCGTGGTCGGGGCCCAAAGCGGACAATATCGTGCTACGGTGGTGAAGCGGGCCCGGGAAGTGATCTGCCCCGGGCCGGGATGTGACAATTTGGTATCAGAGCCTAACCCTGGCCGCGTGTGTGCCGACGAGGACGTCGGGACCCTAAGAGGGGTGGATTGTGACATCCCACATCGCCCAGGGGAGTGATCCTTAAATGTATATTCTCATCCTTACCTAGCACGAGGCCTTTTGGGAGCTCATTGGCTTCGGAGTTCATCGGAACTCCGAAGTTAAGCGAGTAGCACGCGAGGGCAATCTCATGATGGGTGACCCACTGGGAAGTTCTCGTGTGAGTTCCCAAAAACAAAATCGTGAGGGCGTGGTCGAGGCCCAAAACGAACAATATCGTACTACAGTGGTTGAGCGGGCCAGGGAAGTGATCCGCCCGGGACGGGGATATGACAATTATGCACTCGTTATAAGAATTTTTTTTTTCTTTCTAAATATAAAAACTTGAAGTACAATGAGATATTTTGAGTATCAATAATAACACTCTTAAAAATGATAGTTTCTTAATTTTATTATATAATAATGTTATATATTTAAGTGAAACTTTAAAGTTAGAGTTTTGAAGTTTTTTTTCATGTTTGGTTGTTTAAGATATAACTATTTTTTATTATTTAGTGAAGTTTATGTTTGTAACTTTTTTTATTTATCATTAATATTTGTAAGCATGCAGTTTGTTTTGATTTTTTTTTTTTTAACAAATGATATTATCTACACTAAGGGGGTGAAATAAGCAAACAATAATGTGGTTCAAATTTTCCTTTAGTGAGAATCGAACCTAAGACCTCTTACTTACAAATGAAGAGGAAGACCACTAGACCATAGTACTAGGTGGCTTTGTTTTGATTTAAGTGAATATTTTCTAGCATCAATAAATTGTCCTAATCTTTTAAAACTTAAAAATATCTTAAGGAGGTACCCCTTTACAAATTTCGTACGAGCCCCCTAAAATCTCAGAGACGGTCTTGCCTCTAAGCATTAATCTGGACGATGACCAACCACCTAGCATCTAGACAGAGACTTTTTAAGCACTGCTCAAGAGTATTTGTCATGTTTATGGGATAGTCCTTGGTACCAATGAAAACCAAGGTAATACACGAACCGACATTGAGAGCTATAAGAAGTGTTTATGTAGGAGGCACTTGTTCTTTGTTTGAAGAAATTTTACATTTTATTGTCAAACACTACAGTAAATAGTTTTGTTATTTTGAAAGCGTTTCTAACCGTTCTAAAAGCGTTTTTAATCGTTCTAAAACACTGAGAAACGAATCATTGGTTAAGAAAGTCGAATACTCAAACCATACAAACATTTTTTCAAACTTATAACAGGCAATTTAAGCGCCCCCATTTGTGGCTAGTTTTGGCAAGTGTTGAGGACCGGTCAAGATCCAAATAAATGCAACCAACCCCGTCGCCTGGTAGAATAGCCGCTCACCTTTCAACCTATCACTAACCAACCAAACTATGCAAACATGGATTCATTAACCAATAACCAAACTCCCTCGACACGTACACTGCATGTCCACCCTGTTTCCTCCTCTCTAATGTTGTTGAGTGGCCAATCTGTTTCGACCAAGCTCTATATATCCAATACATGAGGAAACCAAACAGTGACAAATATCCTATTTTTAGGGACATTTCGTCGGCAACTCCATGCCCGCCTTGGACATTTGAGAGTCACTCACGTACTCATAGACAACAACACAAAAGCACACTCGACTACTTTGATTAAACAATCGTGTTCATATTTTATACCCTCTCTCGTTTGTACACTAGAAACATCATTCTTTAAAAAGCCATCTTTAAAAAGCCAACGAATGAGACTGATTGACACAATTTAACCCGTAAGAAACGATGCTTGGGTGTAGGACTTTTTTATTCGACAAAGTAAGTATTTTCTTAACAAGATAAATCTGATGGGAAAACATTACAACCTAGTTATAAATCGTGGGAGTTTATATAAGAGATATTATATTCACACACTCCGAATTATTTCTCCCACATCTTTTTGTTTTTTTAATATTCAACACACCACTAACACTTGGCAGAAAAATATTAAAAAATTAAAAAGGTGTGGGGGAAGTAATTTGAGGTGTGTAAATATAATCTCTTTATATATATATATATATATATATATATATATATATTTAGTACAACGATATATTTTACACTAAGGAAATGGGAAGTTCAGCCAAGTCACACAATAAGCAACCTAATTTGGTATCAAATTCGTCATCCACAAAATTCAAAACTAAAATCCCTCACTTACAATTGAAGAGGAATATAACCCGATCATAATACTGAGTGACATATCTCTTTAGAGAGATTATATTCACATACTCCAAATTACTTTTCTTACACTCTTTTAGTTTTTTAATATTTTCTACACATCACTAACACTTGATAAAAATATCTTAAAAATTTAAAAAGACGTGGAATAAATAATTTGGTGTGTGTGAATATAATATCTCATCTCTTTTATATATTAGATGAGATTTTGCACATGGTAATGGCAATAACATACCATGCCAATAAGCTATGACCCTAACGGGGCCTATGATTTAATGAGCACCACCAAACAGAAGCAATTATAATGGTCAGTATTCGAAAGCATCGCATTTGCATATTGCGTTTGATGGAGTGAGTGGGATTGAGATTCATTATGGGTTTCTACATTCGGAGTGTATGGCCGAGAGATTTGGATTACTTATTTTTAATCATACAATCATAATTAGCCCATATCATTGGTCTACTTCATAAAAATTCAAAAAATTTGAATGGTCTGAATATCTTTTTCTCTCTTAAACGATTTGAATCTTTTGATTCACGAAATCCGAACACATAAATCTAAAGTGAATCTCATTTCGAATATGTGGGGAATTTTGATTGGAAAACATGGGACCCTTAATTTATCAATGAATTATTATTTGCTGAAAAGCGATAAGAATCGACCTCTTGTGAGCCCAGCATAGCAACCTTCTCGTGAATTCGACATGTCCGTGGTGAAAGTTCTGAAACAAAACATGTGGAATTGCAGTCTGGAATGCGCTTTAAGAAAATCCCTACCCCACGGTCCACCCTATAAATTGCACAATAGGGTGGTCTCTTTAATATTACGTATCACTTAGTGTCGAGGGTTTTTAGCTGTTGGATTTGATCTTAACAAGTTACAATTATTAAATTTTCAATTTTCTATCTCAGCCATTCATTTTTCATACCAACAAGTTTTAAGTATTATTAAAAAAACAAAAAAAAATTTGCTATGCATTAAGCCAATATCTTCTTTCTTTCAAAAAATTGTACATACACCACCATCAATATTATGTGCTTGTGTTTTTTCCCCAGACTTACCACCTAGATTCCACTTTTATTGTGAATATACAACACTTTCGTAAGAAATGAGGTCTTCTATGGTTCCCTTCCATTCGGAATCTTGTCCTTCAATTGAACATCGAAAGGCTAGTAACTAATAACATTTTTTTTACTTTTTCTTGTTTATGTTCTCACTCTCTCTCTCTCCTACTCTCCTATCTCTTTCTGGGAGGATTTGGTTCTAAATTTTGGGCAACCGGAGGCCGAAAGAAGACAGTGTGGGTGTGGTGGTCAGCAATCAGAGCTAGCACCCATAAGAGAAAGTAGAGTATTGAAGGATCCGAAGGATTAGGATAGAAGTGATTCGGAAATGATCCCCACTCGTTTTTGTGGAGTACAGATCATCTTCGGATCTAAAAAAATAAAGCCTAATAATCAAATGATCCAAACCGTTGAAATTTGATCCAACGGTTACAAACATGAAGCCTCTCTAAAAATTTATTGGATCAAATTTCAATAGTCCGAATCATCTAATCTTTAGGCTCCATTTTTTTAGATCCGGAAAGGATATGTATTCGTTTTTGTGAAAAAACTTTTTGTTTTTTTTTTGGGTTTCACCTGAAGGAAAATCACATGAGCTGACCAGCTAGCTATTCGAGGAGGCCCAGTTCAAAATCTTTGGCGTGTGAGCTGTTTGATAAAATGCCAGAGAGAAGTCTTTCGGCTGGATTATGGCTTTGGTAAGCGATGTGTCCACGTGAAGATGTGAATTGCTTTGGCCCAAACAGGAAAGGCACGTTAAGAGAAGCACAAGTTTGAGGCCCCACCATTTTAACTTTTGTGGGTCCGGTTTTTTGATGGGTGTCCAACCTTTTCTGAAGGGCTAGTAGGACCCAACTGAGCTGGTAACATAGGACAATGCATCCGTTTCACGGACCACTCGATCCAGCTATCAGTCATATTTTATTCACAAATTAGGATTTCATGCTCAATTATTTGAGTACTGGTAATTGGTTATCAAAAAGGCTTTGTAGGTTGAGAGAAATTTACGTGGAACGAGTATATATTTTCTTAATTGATGATTTGATGAGAAGTATATTTTCTTCTAACAAGCTGGAAAAATTTATATACAAATAAAGATATACACACAAAAAAGATATAGAGCTCGTTTGTAAATGTTTTAAAATGATTGAGAATGTTTCTGAAATCAATTCTTAATAAAAATGCAAATGAATCATAAAAAAAGGTACTTAAAATGCTTCCTGTAAAAAAACACATAACTGGTATTTCTTGCAGAAAATACTTTAAGTGCTTTTAACACCTAAAAACACTTTTAGTCATTTTAAAAATATTTTTAAACCAACTCATACACTATGCGCAGATAAGTACTTGTCTACATTTCGTGTAGCATACGGCTGCAATTGGGGTGTGGTTTTGGTGGGAAAAACAACACAACAATGGCAATTGGACAACCTCGACACATAAAAGAATGGCATTTGAAATTAATTAAGGAGCTTTAACGAAAAAATTTTGGTACTGTTTATTTTAACAAAATATTTTTACATTAAAAAGTTAATGCAGGTACTATTCATTTTACCCTTTATTTTATCCGTATTGTTAAAAGTTAAAGTTTTCAAATCGTTTTTATTAGTTTTCCTTTGAAATTGGTGTGAATAATATATAGATATAGTATATTAAGGTGTTTCCATTTGTTCAGATATTAATTCGCGATGATTAATTATACATTTTGTGATAGATACTTTTGTTAAGTCAGTGGAAGTTATATAATATATAGGAAAGTGCTTCCCGTACGACAAGACATTTTCTCACCCAAAACAACTTATATGATTAATTAGTTTTAGTGCTTTGTTTATGCAAGACAAGACATTTTCTCCCCCAAACCAACTTATATGATTAATTAATTTTAGTGCTTTGTTTATGAAACGACAAAAAGTAAAAGAGAATTTTAGAACATTTTTAAAGGAAACGTCAAATTTAAAATTTTATATTTTAATTTAATGACGGACTTGATAATTAGAAATATTGTTAATATTTTTCTTTCATCTGATATGCTAAAATTTATTTGCTTCATTAACAAATATAATAAAAATTGGGTTGTTGATGGTTTAAGAATGATAAAAATACACTTAAATATGCTAGGCATTTAAGGTAAGGCAAGTTGAATGCCTTTGAAAATAACAAAAAACTTATTTGACGCCATTACTTCATGGCGTCAACTTTAACGCTTGAAGCTCGGCCTTCATTTTCACGTCAGCTTTGATATCTTAGTTAGAGTAAATGGTACATCATTGTTACTGTTATATATCTATGAGACATATTTGATATTTTCTTTTAAGATAATTTGACCTGTAACCGACTATATATCACTTTGTATCTCATTTCAGGCGATGTATCTCACAGACACATCAGTTTATCTAGAATGGTAGGCGACTTGAGACCACTGGTTGCTTCTTGTAACATTCATTTCGTAATTTACAACAATCCCCTGTGGACAAAACTAGACGCCAAACCGAACTTTAGCATGTCACATTATTTTTTACATTTTTCATTTCACCCCTACAATTTAGTCCAAATTGCATTCATACACTGATCAGTCTTACTTTTACTCATAAGTAAAAGCTTCCAGCTCATTTGGATGTGTCTTTAAAATGATTGAAAATGTTTTTGGTTAAAATGGTTTTACGACCAATCTTTGGTAAAATGACAAGTGAATTCTGGAAAAACACTTTATTGATTCGTGGAATAAACAAATAACTGGTGTTTCTTGCAAGAAGCATTTTAAGTACTTTTGGACCTAAAAAACATTTTCTCTATAAGCGCTTCCATTTATTTTATAAACAATTTCAAATAAATCTACCAATTTACCCCAACACAAATTCAAAAGTTGGTTCCGTGGTTGCAATCAACATTATCAATCATTTGTAACACATACATTATAGAACCAACTCATCTTATATAGATCATAAAATATTTTGTGTTGTTAATTAATTCAATAGAATAAAGTTAATGATGCTGCTTTTGGTAGTCTACTACCAAACACAACCACCCCCACATTAGTCTTAATTAATTAAAAAAACTCATTAATTAATCAGATGCTGTTTTGTCTATCGCAAAGTTAATTAATTATTGTACATGAAAGTTATTCCCAGTTAGCCTCACAATTGAAGAGGATATACAACTGATTGCTCGATTTCGTAGATACAAAGAGGATAAACAACCAATTATCAAGAAAAAAAATTCTTCGTTAATAGATTACATGACTTAGTAAATACAAAAGCATATACAACTGATTGTAAAATAAATTCTCTCATGAGAACTGAAGAAGACATAACTGATTGATTTTTTTTTTTCTTGTCAACTGAGATTTTCATTAAAACCACCGATACAAATAAAATAACAACAGAGCAATGCAATGTCGCCTCACGGAGTCCAAATCTTTTGCACCTAAAAACCCCTATGACCTCTATGTGTCTTTGTTAATTGAATTCTCCCTCACGTGCCTTGCAACACCGAAACATCACTGATCTAGCCACAAGGGCACCAAAAGAAAGGTAGGTGGAGTTAACCTCTGCCTAACCTTGATTTACATTCCTCGGTGGACATGGCTGCCCATCCCTTGACACAACCAGAGAGGGACGAGGCTGCGAGGCCCACCGTTGATGGCACACCCTCTCAATAGCCGGACAAGCAGCTGCGTCATGTATTTGTTCACTTCTCTATGAATCCAACTAATTGACTATACATGCACGATATGATAGACATAGAATTAAAGGTCATTAGCTAATTACATAACTTCGTAGATACATGAGAATATACAACCGAATGTCAAATAATAGAGACAAAAGTGACATGTAATAGTAGAACATCGGATAGTGCCAATTCAAACATCAATTTGCAAGCACTCCTCGTACAGCCAGCAGCTAATTCTATATGCTTTATAATACGCACATGATCATACACAACTAAATTAAAGATTAGCGATGAATTATATCGTGATTAGCATAAAAAGAAGATTAGCAAGTGAAGAAAAAAGCAACAAGTAGCGTTGCAATTTGCATTGATTGGAGTGGATTATCATGTTTAACCCAACAAAGTGTATTTACAAGTTCTTCGAACCTTGAAATTCAAGACCTTATTACATAATTAAGCCTAAAACCAGCTGCTAATCTAACTACCAAACGACGTCACAGCGTTTGGGTTTTGCTGAGCTGGACGTGGTTTCACCAACTATTCTACTGCTCAATCATCCCATAATCTAACGACGTTCCCGTTTAGCTCCGTCAAGTCCTGGAACCTGTACCAACCCATCTCCCCCGTTCTCAACCTCAACACATCCTCCCACCAATTAGCCACCACCACCTCATCGCTGCCGCTCCCTTCCGTCTCATCCTCCTCCGCCATCAGCGATAAGGTCGTGGCCAGGTCAACGTCACTCTCAACGTTACTATCCTCAAAATACACTGCAAACTTCGAACCCTTTGTCAGCTGCACTCTGCCGTCATCGAACTTAGCCAATGATGAAACAGAGCATGGCGGCTCCACCTTTTTCGCCGCCGCGTCTGACTGCGTTATCTCGGAAACCGGCAACGACCCATGCAAGCTGAGGTCGGAAACGGCAGGTTGTGAGCGGAAACTCAATGAAGAAGATGAAGAAGAAGAGATGGCACTGCTGGTGGCGGCGGCGGCGGCTCTGGGTCTGAGCCTCCAGAAGCTAATGGCGGCGGTCAAAACGGCGACCCAAGTCCACAGATTGTTCACGACAGTGAACAATCCGAAGCTCAAGTAATTGAGAGCAAGAGCCTCGAGATTAGAATCCAACACGTTCATGATTGAACCCGAAGATTAAGAAACAGAGACAGAGGGGGGCTTTTGGTGTTGGTTTAAGGTTTGTGAGAGGTGTGAAGCGTACGAGGTGTTGGTCTCCGGTGGAGGCGAATTTATTATTTATGGGCGGAGGAGAGAGAGGGCGAGGGAGAATGTGAGCCGTTGGATTTGTCTAGGTTGTGTCTAGTACGGATCTGGATAGAGAGATGCCAGGAGAGATGCTGAGGATCGAGAGATAAGATGCGAATTGCTTAATGGTAGATCCCAATTCTTATACCGCATTTTTTCGCCACTTGATCGAGTCCATTGACTCTTCGTTGCGTGAACCCCCAGTGTGATGCAACCCTTCCCTTCTCATGCTAACCACTAAAATGGCACGGTTTAGAAACCCGTAGAAAATGGTAAGATAACAAATTCTACATGTGGTTCATAGGTTTTGGCAGTCATTTCAATTAGGCACGGATAACGCTTGGATATTTCGTGTTACCCACGCATTGTTATATATTTTAAATTATATAAATGCATTATTGTGCGTTATTAATTTTGAAAATTATACATGACATTGTTCTGGTTTGTTAAAAAGCCTGTGATTCACATGTTAATGATACAGATTTTTGACATCCAAAGTTTTCATTTTGATTATTTCTTGCGTAATATCAAATTGTAAAATATAAAAAACAAACGTGCAATATTGCCTTTTAAAGCCAAATATACCATTATCCGATCAAGGTAATGGCATTACCTACTTAAGAATGAGTAAAAGTTCCTACTCAAAATATTTCGTGTTTGAATACAAAGCTTTGTCCTTATTATCAGAACCGTTCATATTATATATCACTTTATAAAGATCATATCTATAAATAAAATGAATAAAAACTAAAGTCGTTTAATCAATCTATTATAACAAATACATAGATGATTTGTAATTTTTTATCAATTATGTTAATCACAATTCGATGACTAAACGACTTTAGTTTTAATTGATTTTTTTTTTTGCAAAGGCGATATTTATAGAGCAATTTATAATATGAACGATTCTGATCATAAAAACAAAGTTCAATAGATTAATAACAAAGAATTTTAAGTAGGAAATCCTACTCATTTTTTAAGGAGCCAAGTATTGTTGTTACCTAGCATAGTGCGTTGTCTTTTTCTAATTCATCCCCACGGCTCGTACTAATTGTTTCTTGAGAGGATTATACGTGGATAAACATGACGAAAACTTTACTTTTTTAATCCAATTATTTTGACGAGAATTATTAAAATTGATAAATTTTCTTTTAATAATTTATTTTCCACCTCCAAATTAGCTACAATATCTTCATTTATTCCTCTAGGTTAAAAAGAATGGCTTATCATTTCTAATGGGGTGAAGTACCGATTTAATCCCTGAACTATCATCTCAGTGAAAATTAGGTTTTTGAATTATTTTTTCGGTAAAATAAGTCCCTAAATTCATTAGAAATTGCTAATTTCATCCCTACTATTATATTCAAAGCTATTTTATCCAATTTTTCATCAACTTAAATCACTTGACACACTTTAGAATGTAATACCATCGTTTTTTCTTCTATAAATGCTTAACATTTCATATAGGTTGCAAATTTAATGTCTAATTTACCCTCAAAAGTTAACTTACACTATTTCTTTATGAAAAACTACCAATTTCTCTCCAAACACTATTTCTTTATGAAAAACTATCAATTTACCCTTCAATGTGTATCACATGCAAGTAACGTGACTTAAATTGACGGAAAATTGAATATAGTAGCTTCGAATATAACATTAGAGATGTAATTAGCAGATTTTTATAATTCAATGACTAATTTTTCTTAAAAAAATAGTTTAATGACCTAATTTTCACTAAAGTGATAATTTAAAGACTAAATTAGCAGCTTACCCTTTCTAATGCAATCTTGTGTGCCAAACGAGACTGAGTGACGCTTAATCTTGCTTTGGAATTTCACCACCTTAACGTGAACTTATCTTCAGAGCGATGGTACATAACCTTTGAACTTCACCTTTCTTATATATCCACGAGGCTACACGTGTCTGAAAAAGATCACTTGGGCTAATGAGGATGTAAGATATGAGTGCTGAGCTGGTTAATTGGTGGTTATGATTGATTATTGTAGCGTTAGGTGAAGGTGGTTTGGTACATATCTTGTTAAAATGAATAAGCTGATAAGGGTTGGGGAAGCTTTTAAGCAATTAGGTCAAGGGTGGAATTTTGGATACTTGCAAGACATAGCTAGCTAGCTCATACTGTGATTCAATGCTCCCATCTTGTTTTAACAAATTTAGATGTAAGAGGCCATTTTTCTTTTTATATAAACAATAGCATGACAAATCACACGCATACAAGAGTGCATATTTGCTCACTACTATATTTATCATCGCTAGATGAATTTAAATTTTGAGATTTGTGTCTATCCACTACACACATTTCAAAATTTAAACTCATCCAAATGTGATAAATAAGGTGGTGAACATCACCATCACTTGAGGGTGACGAGCAAAAACATTTCCCGCATACAAAAGTAAATACGCTACAACACAAGTCTTCATTTGTTGTAGTTTTGTGGAAATTCAGGGTGAGACTGAAGAGGTTCAAGGGGGAGGGAGCAGATAGCTCATGGTGATTCCGAGCTGTGTTTACTGTAATAGTGTACTGGTATTAGTATAGTTGGCCAAATATTTCATATCTACTTTCATGTGTGGCCTCTCTGTTCGGAGGAAATGCGTCCAATGCATGATATAAAAAATCAATAATTGCACTTCATGAAATGCTAGCGATTGTATTATAAAAACAATTTAGAAACGCTATAAAAATAAAACTACGACACTAATGCTAATGTTTATGTTTATGTCTATAATAGCATTTTATAAATGCTATAATAGTATAGTTTTCAATAGCGTTTCAAAAATGCTATGGAAAGTTTCTAATCTGTTATAACGTGGAATGTCATAGCGCTTTCTAAAACACTATTATATCTTATCTTAGCGTTTTTGACATGCAATAAATGATAGTTTGTGTTGTAATGATCTGGGCCACTTAATATTTTAGTCTAATGATGTTGTATTCGAACATCGTTGAGTAGGAGTTTGTTTCATTGTATAAACACAGCACCTAACATATCAATAGCCAAATAATTTCTGTTGATGACAAATGCAACAGAGCCAGAAAGCCCGAAACACGGAAGTAATTCAGAAAAGAGTTTTGGAGTGGATTAGGCGATTTAAGCCCTAGTCCTTAAGCCCTGTCAAATGTCCATATTCCAACCCATATACATATAGAGGAAGCCTTTAAGTGAAGGGATCCTCATTTTTCAAAAAAAAATAGGGACATCATCTTCATTGTTAGATTTGACTTTAATGAAGTCCTGTGGTTGAGATTCTGTGACCTGTGATTTAATCTCAGCCACATAATTTCATTAAAGTTAAATCTAATAATAAAGAGAGTGTTCCCATTTAAAAAAAAAATGAGGATCCATTTCCTTAAAGAATCTATATATAGATAATTTTTGACGAAATACTACTTTAAGTACCACAACTTCAAATTTTTAGCAAACTTTAGTAAAAGGGAAAGAATTCGAACACAAAACCTCAAATACAGAAGTATCACTTTCCGCTCTTTTTTTAAAAGAAGTACAACATTTATTGATGACATGGAATGATTCGTACAAAGAGGCTTTGATACTTTATTTGGGCCTCGAAAAAATCTCCCCAGAGATTTAACCCGGATGAAGGAAAAAGAACGTCCACACCACAATTACAAAGCTTATCTCCCTCTAAAAGGAGGCGTACAATGATATTTGGAGGCTTCTCAAACCACACAAAGTGACGCAAATAAACCAAAAGCGCGACTGCCTATGTGCCACTGCATTCGCTTCTCTATTGACCTGGTTGCCGGAACCCAAAATCAACAAGAGAGTAACAAATCTCTTGTTTCTTTGCAATTCCATAATTTTTATCAAAAACAACAAAACTAACTTACCTGTGACGTGGAACTTGGTGGCCTGTGACTTCATCTATTTTTTGTTATGTTGCTCAATAATTAACTTATGGAAATTAACAATTTTTTCTTTTAAGTAAAAAATTTTAGGTATGATTTTTGTTAAAAAAAAAAAGTTTTAGTTATGATTACAATATTGCTCTGAAGGTAAACTTATTTTATGAAGATCATAACTATCACAATTAATGAACGTACATCTCTTCCTGTTACTTTTGTTGTTTAATTTTTCATGAGAGCTTATCACATTTTTATGTTTTTTAATCTACGTTGGATTACAATTATTTAAGAGAACAAATACTTTTTCACCTATGAGAGCTTTTGCATTGTTTTTGTTCAGCAAAAAGGGTGCAGAAGCTTGGCCTATGATGAAATCGTCTTTAGGAGACCACGGCATAGCGTGTGAATTGAGTGTGGTATATTGTGATTAAATTTTCGTTAACTGGGCATCGAGAAGGTGGGCTGTGCTCAAGGTTTGGTGTAGCCTGCCATTGGGGTTTCTGGTCATATAGGGCCTGTTTGGTGGGATAGGATGTGACTAATTAAAATAGACTTTAGTCTAATTTTTTGTTTATTGTGTCAAAATGTGAGATAGACACGACTAGATATGCTATGAATCCACAATAGAGTAAGTTATCTAACTTGTCCTTATGGGTTACAAGTCTTTGCCAACCAATCATATCCCTAAGGCTCAATCCCATCTAGGTTTCGAGGTTGCACCGCCTGGGAAGGGAAGCTGCTTAGGAGGAGATGCGTGGAGGGGTCAAATAAGGTCGGGTGTGCAGGCTCCGAGAATCCGGTTGAGCGTTTGGGTTTGCGGATTCTTCTAGAACGAAATCTCTGAAGGCGATCAGACTAGAGATTCTCGGGTGAAATCCAATCGCATAGCGGGAGATTCGGCTAGGCTTGGGGTGATCAGGAAGGGGAATTAGGGGAGAGGGAAGTGGGAGAGGAGCCTATGGTAATTTTATTTTATTTTGGCTTTTTAATCAAAATGGTCCCTGAGATTTGCATAATTCCTCACTTTGGTCCCTGAGATTTGAAATCAATAGAAGTGGTCCCTGAGATCGTCCATCATCAATCATTTTGGTCATTTCATGAAAAATCTCCATTAAATAAGAATAAAATGATAAAAATACCCTCAATTTTTTGTCAAATCATTTTGGCCTATTGTTTGTTAAATTGAGGGTATTTTGTCATTTTGATCTTTATTTAACATAATTTTTAATAGAAAGACCAAAATGATTGATAGTGGACAATTTCGTGGACCACTTCTGTTGATTTCAAATCTTAGAAACCAAAATGAGGAGTTATGCAAATCCCAGAGACAATTTTGGCTAAAAAAAACATTTTATTTGTTTGGATTGGATGTGTTCTTATTGTAAGCTGTAGTATTTCATTTTATTGTTTAATTTAGTTTAAATATAAAAAAAATTACTAAAAAATTAAAAAGTGATACAATTTTGACAGAATGTTGATGGAGGTGGTAAATTAGCACCAAAGCTAAAGTAAAAATAACTTGAAATAGTTTTTAGCTTTCTTTTTTATTTTTTTCTTTTCTCTTCTATGGCAACATCATTGCACCACTCTTATTCATCTCTTCTTTCAATCATGTCTTCGCAAGCACAAAAAACAAAAACCAAAAACCAAAAACCAAATAATTATCCAATGGTCATTAGTAACTGTTTTCTATATGTATGGTTGTTTGCAAGACGAGTACGTCAGACGGCTGGTGAGATTAAAAGCCGCACCTCAAGGTGAATAAAGAGATCTAAATCATTTTGTTTGTGTTATTTAGTATTATGGTCTATTGATATTCCTCTTTACTTGTAAGTGAAAGGTCTTAGATTTGATTCTCACCAAATGCGAATTTCAACAACATTATTGTTAGTCCATTATGAGGCTCAGCCCACTCCTCCACCTCTTAATGTGGATAATATCGTTTATTAAAAAAAAATCATTTTGTTTGTGTTATTTTTATTCTCTATGTTAACTGTTTCTCGAATTTTTTCACTATAATCTCAATAGGGAATTAGTGATGTGACATGCACAAGTGCTTAATTATTGCTGTGTAAGTGTTGTCATTTTGGTTGTTAGGGTTTTACAATTTTTTTTCCCATCTTATTTCCCACCGGTGGGTGGTATGCGAACGATGTTTGGCAGACATGCACTACTCTTGTGGGGGAAGCTGGAGATCCATCTGATGATTTAGAGACGCGCCGGCGAGGACTTTGGTGGAAGCCTGGAAGGCTACATTGTCCGTAGTGTCGAGCATACTTGCATGCTAGAAAAAGAAAGAGAAGAAGAAGAACAACAACAACAAGAGGCTGCATCGCTTGCGAATAAAGTCTCAAAGGGAAACATGACATTGCGAATAAAGTTCCAAAGTTTCAAAGGGAGCAAAAAGAAGACTAGTCAGAGTCTTGAAACTGAAAGAGGAGATTTTCTGCTTTATATTGCTGAGTTGGATGTATTTTAGCCTACCTATAGGCGTCTTTGATAATATAGAAGGAAGTTAATGTACCAAAATCTCCATCTAAATTTGAAAGTAAAATTTTAGACGTAAATAAGAAGTAAAAAATCACAAGGAATGAATGGGTCTTTAGAATTGATAAAAAAAAAAAAAAAAAAAAA
>JADOBS010303154.1:0-16971 GCA_015708375.1 Cydonia oblonga
TATATCTCACAAAAAAAAATGAAAAAAACAACAACAAAATGGACCAAGATTTCATAGAGTATATCATACCCTCGGTAATTGTCGTATATCTGCGAAATTTAAACTCGAGACCTCCTTAAATAGAGATTGAATCCATTAACCAAATTACCATAGGACATAGATTAATTAATGCAGGTGACGAATTATAAGTTTTTAAATCGGAATTTAGGGATTGAAATCTATCCTCAACAAGTATGCGAGGCTCTGAGGGATTAGACTGATAAGAGATCACACCAGCCTTCCTAGTGTAACACATTACCTAATTAGTGGATTGAGAGATCAACTTTGTACTTAGGCATGCTTAATTAAGATGGCTTGCCTTATTTCAAAAGAAATTTGGTAAGAAAGCCTTAATCTCAAAATTTCAACATGAAGTTTGTGACTAATTACCTTCATGATAATTTGAAAGTTTGAGATTAATTAGATTTTATACTTCTAGTGCATTATGCACTTTAACTAAGAATGCTATACAGTGCAACTCGGCTAAATTAGATCTTTTCCAAAGAAGATGTCAAACTGTCCAAATTAGCACTACTAGTAAAAAAAGACAACAACAATGTTTTTCAATCGAAAAGCTAAATCTAATGTGGCATGACATGAATCAACAACCCTTACCCTTGCTGCTAAATTGACGGCAGCTTCAAATCTTTTTTAAATTGATTATTAAATGCATTTTATTATTTTTATTTTTATTTTTGTTTTAAATCATTTATTATAATAGTTTAATGTAATAAAACAATAGTTTAATTTGACATATCAGGTGGAAAATAAAATTTTGAAAGATGTCAAAGTGACAAATAGGATGTCAAATTTAAATTTTCTATTAAAAATTTGACATCTTCTTTAGAGATACTCTTATTTTAAAATTTGACATCTCTTTTGAAGATATCAAATTTTATAAATTATTAGTTTTTGCGGTTTTAAAAAGTTAGGGGAAGATTGGTTACTCTTACCATCAATGCCAACGCATACCAGCCCACAACCTCAAGCCAGAAGAACTTACACGTGGCACTTAATTGCCAACTACCCCCAGTATGAATTTACGTTTGAATTTACAGATTGCGCACTAATGAAGACTGCTGGCGGGGGGACTCGAACTTTTGTGGAGCGACACATAAAGCAGGGACCTTACCAACTAAGCCAACCCTTGTTGGCTAAATTATTAGTTTCTATAGAAGAATAACTAAGGACAAATCACTTTTGATGATCCAAGTTCCACAAATATTATGCTTCCCCAATGATCAAAGTGGCAACAAGTTTGGTAAGAAATGACATAATTGTGTTTAGGCTTAAGGAAAAATGAAAAGAAAGTTTACTCTGTTCAAATTGATGTATAAGCACAGGGTTCAATGTTCATGGCAACTCTCCCCCTCTTATCATTTAGCAACCAATAGTAAATTGAGAGAGCAACCGGTGGCAATTGAAAGGTACCAAATTAATCCTTGATTTCCATCTTTGCTGGATTAAGAAGCTTTAACTTTTCGACATGAAGGAATAAGTGTGATATTGACAATCTAACGTTGCACGTATCTCCATCCCACACACATGACTTACTACACTCTTGTCTATTTTCAATCCCATATCCAAATTATTAATCTTAGAGTTAGTTTGGAATTATTTTTAAGATCACTGAAAACGTTTTTAGATAAATGTTTTTTGGATTCCAAAAGAACTTGAGGTGCTTCCTGCAATAAGCATCAGCTATGTGTTTTTTGCATGAAACATTTTAAGTGTTTTTCCAAGATTCACTTGCAAAGCTTCCTAATTAATGAGCCCTTAGTTTTTTTAATTTTTTTTATTTACACTAATAGCATGTATACTTACTTGAAATGCATTTCAAATTTATTATCAATTTATGATTTTTTTGCGGTGATTAACACATAGGTATTAAAAGTAGGGAATTGTTATTAGCATTCCAAAAATCTCATTTGGCACTCCAAATTTTCTATAATTAGAAAGAAAAATACATTTGTGAAGAGTGTAGAATGAGATTTTTAGAGTGCTAATAACAATTCCCTAAAAGAATTCTAATTTTTAACTTTCTTTGTATTTATTGACAAGTGCACAATAAAAAATTATGTCACAATCCCGTAATCTAATATTTGAAAAATCATGAAGTAAATTGATTAGGAGATCCAGTACTTGATGTCCTTTCATGTTCACCAATTAACATAATTCCTCTCGTTTCAACTTTCAAATAAGTAATTATGTTACGCATACGTGTTCCATTAACTAGTTCCAATGCAGCTTAGTTATAGTAGCATAAGAAAATGTAGTTCCATTTTTAAATCGGGTAATGCTAGGAGACCATTTATTTAAATTATATATTTTGTAAATTATATTACGTGGTTGTTGATTATTGGATTATCACTTAAGTGTTAGTTAACATGTTTATTTCTTATTGGTGACACATCAAATGATTTGCAAATTTGGTTTGTTTACGTATAAAACTGGTGAGGCTAACAAAGGTTGAATGGGTCAAGTGTTTGTCCTTGATGGACATGGGCTCTGCAAACAAATGTTAATAGACACACGATTTAAGTGGTTTACACCTCAAAACTGACCACATCTACCAAGTTTCTGATATAAATTGAGAACAAGGTTACAAGTAGCAGTCGGCTAGAATAGTACAATTTCTCTCTCAAATCGTCCAACCCCTTCTAAAAGGTTATTGTCTTCCTTATATAGGCAATTTTTTGAGTCTTCAATCCTTTTCCTCGAACCTATCACTTCCTTTGCATTTAATGTGCCGAATTGCACAGACTAAACCTGCTAACTGTCTCTTATCTCTTTGGTCAACATGTGGCAACGAGGCAAAATTCGCGAAAGTACACTTGTGTTCTTTCTTGGGACGATGCTGATGAGCGCCTTGATCGGCCCTGGGGTTGGTGGGAGTTTGTACCTAAGCACCCTACTTGTTAGCCTTTACGTCCCTTTGTAAATCTTTGTTACCTCGTATAACCGCCACATGGTTTAGAGTTGACGGCTGAGTAAGCATGGTCTTTCTGCTCCTAGGACCCCATTTCTAAAAGTTGTCAGAAGCCACCTTACCATCTAGTGCTCGAAAAGCACTTTACGGAGAAGTGTTCGGCTTGATTGCTAACAAGACACAGGCAATGGATTCCTTGAAGTGCTTGGCTTCACATTTTCATGCTCATTGGGCCTTGACTTTCCTTTGGATTTGTGTTCCTTTAGGCATGTCAAGGTCAAAAGGACCTTATGTTAATATGGTCTAAAAAGTTGATCTATCTCGCATTACTCTTGCTAATCATATGAGGATTTATAGAAAGTTAGACAGGCTTATTATGGATTCATTGACAATTGAGCAAAAGAAACGACCTAATTTCATGAGAAAAGAAAGAGGACAATGATTCATTGACCACTTGGTTTATGATTTGTGAGAGAGAATCTAATCATCAACAAGAAATTTCTCTTAGAAAAATGCATGTGAAGGGAGATAGAAACTGTCTGAAACCCAATCAAAATGGCAAAAACGTACAAGCATGAAAGATTACGTGAGATAGAGAAATACGTAAGAAGAAGCATTGAGCAGACAAGAGTGTGAAAACTCCCAATCATTTTAGACCTTGACAAAATTCAATATCAATATCACTACTACATGTTCTAGTCTAATACCGCGTCCAATTTGACAAAATCCTCCAGAAAGTTGTCGATTAAATGTGTAAATTGTAGTTGATATAAACTTAGATAAGTTGGTTAGAACAATGTTTTTTACTCTGAACTTAAGTTCGAATTTTTTTCTTTCTCAATACTTTAAATGAATTTAATGTCGGATATCTTGTATGCGCGTGTGTGTGTATATATATATATATATCAGTTATACTTGTAGTTTAATATGCTTGTGTTAAAAACTGTCACAGAAATTCTGTTTTGCTCCACGATTTAAGTAATAATTAAGTGTCTTTCTTGAGCATTTTTTTCAACTCAACTTTCATTTACTTTCTACTTTTTTATTGGTCAATTTACTTCTACTTTTCATAAAACGAAATTCTAGCAAAATTAAAGCAACCAGAAACAATGATTGAGTGGTGTTGGTCTTAATCGCGGTCCACAAGTACACCAAAAGAGACGTGTTCATGTGAACTGAAGAAACCATGCATTGGTCGGTTTCATACCGTAAACCTACCAAACTAGCCCCCGGCGGGAAATGATCACCACCGTTGAGTATCCCGTCCCCAGTCATCGGACGGCCATGATTACTAAAGCTCGAAGTTTTGCTTAGTTAAGCGGCAATGATTAGGGTTGGATTTCGTTTTTATAAACTATTATAAAAATAAAATTCGTTTTTATAAACTATTATAAAAGTAAAATGGGTCTGCATCATTACAATTTTTTTTACGGATTATGTGATTGATCAGTTTATAATGTTTACCGAGTAGCATATTTCGATGTACTGGTCTTGTAGTAGACTAGTAATGAGTGAAAAAATAGAGTAGAATAAAAAAACAAAAATTAACACGCGTGTGAAAAAAAAAATGACTAACATAAATTATTTCCTAACAATAACAGATAACTTAGTAAATAAAATCGATATATAATTTGTCATCATTTCAGTTGACAGTCACAGCTCGTCTATACATTAAACAAAAAATAATTAAAAACCAAAAACTTCATTCAACCTCGCATGCACGATGAACAGAAAAGTCTCACACACATATATGATAATATATGGTATTTACAAAATTCCCAAAAAATCAAGTGGAGGAAGAAAATACATATTTATTTTGGTCAACAGAATTTTGATATGTAAGCTTAATTATTTAATATTTAGGGGGACTGCAGAGACTTGTGATCACTATTACTGGGTGAACTCAGCGGAAACAGGGGTAGCAACTCGGGCGGCTCGGCCCCTCTTGGAGTACTGAGCGGCGAAGGGTGCAAATAAAACCCCTTCTCCGCAATTGCCTTCTCCTCCTCGGCCACCGCTGCTGGAGACGACGGAGACTCGGAACCCGAACTCGGGAATGAAAACGACTCGAATCCGAGTGGGGTGACGGGACTCGGAATCGGCTGAGAGCCATGTAGGGTTGCGAGACTGAGCTTAATCTCGAGTTTTCTCATGGTGTGTCTTCGCTCTTGCAGCTTGAACGGTGACCGGCGAGGGCCGGTGGGGTCACCGGGACTTGTGGGTGCTTTAGGGTAGTGCCTTGCTGGGTGTGTGACGGGGAGCTTTTCAGAGTCGCCGGATAAGCCTGTCAGCTTCTGGACGAGGTCTCTGAAGTTGTTTGTGTCTGCCTGAACAAAGGTCGTGGGTGGCGATGTTGGCGAGCAGAGGTTGCTGTTGCTTTGTTGCGAGTGATGATGTCTTTCCATTTTTAGAGAGAGAGAGAGAGATTAGTAAAGAGAAGTAACGTAATTCATGGGTTTTGCTTTGTTGAGAGAGAGAGAGAGATTAGTAAAGAGAAGTAACGTAATTCATGGGTTTTGCTTTGTTGGGAGTTTGGGAGAGAGGGGAGGAGTGTGTGATATGGATGGAGAGAGTAGGGTTTAAAAGAGGAGGATCTTTATAATGGTGACTTTGGGTTTGGGGTGCAGGGGACTTTTCATACTACTATTGGCCTATTGGGCGAATGTCGTTAATTATGGGGATAGTTTAACCATTTCATACATATTATTTTATATTATAATTTTCGCACTCTTTTCTCATTTACTATTAAAAAAAACCGGTTAGTGGTCATTTACTACAGTAGTGAAAATGAGTTAAGTTCTTGCATAACGGCGTGAGTTTGAACTTTGTCGGTGACTAATTTAGCATCTAATCTTACAAAATCTATCATTTGACAAAAAAAAAAAAAAAAACCCAAAAATAGTGCGGAGAAAAAAGATGTGCAAAAGTGACTACTGCCTCTAAAAAAGAGGAAAACTAATGAAAATTCCTAAAAAACTTTAGTTTTAATCAAAATGACAAAATAAATAAAGATGTAAGTGAATAGTATTAGGAATGATTTTTTAGGCAAAAAATGTCCTTAACGTTAAAAGTGAACAGTACCAGAAGTGCTTCATTAAAACTCCCTAAAAAAAATTGTGAAAACCCTAGACCTTGTTATTTGATGGAAAAACTTGTCTGCAACGTGGTCTAAAGTTAAACCCTCTAATTCTTACCTCAAGCATAATGTACTGTTGAGACGAAGCTACTAAAGAAAAGATAATGTTAGGAAGATCAAAATTTTAAACTAAATTTACAAACTATAAATGATGTGTCATCAATAGAAAATAAACATATTAATCAATACTTAAGTAAAAATGCAATCAACATCTACATCATTTGATTTACAAAAATTTAATTTAGAAATTTGATTTTTCTAGTATTACCCGAAAGAGAAATTAAATTGACTTGGATCTTTTTGCAATATTGACACAGGATTCATTGGTTGATTCATGGGTGTGGCGAAACTCTAGGTTACTAAATTATGAGTTTTGGCCTGGATTGCCTTTTATGTTCAGACCACTGGTTTGGAATATTCAATCAAACACGCACACACACAAAAGAAAAGGAAATAAATAAAAGGAAAATTCACGAAAAATTCATAAAAACTAGTTTTAATTAAAATGACAAAATAAATATGTATGTGAATAGTATTAGGAGTGACTTTTCAAGGTTAAAATATTATTAACGTTAAAAGTGAACAGTACCAAAAATGTTTCGTTAAAATTCTCATAAATAAAAGGAAGGTTGGAGCCAGAGGAAAGTAGACACAGTAGGTTAGACTTATCTCTTGCTATGACAATGAAACTACATTGATGTCAAAGTCTTGAAAATTACTTACCACCATTTGCATCCTAAATATCAATTAGCTTTACAAAGGATGTGGTCTTTGAAATTTCAGTAGGTGGGACGACTTGTTTTACACAACTTTTGACGCATATTTATGTTGAGCCCACTATGTAATATTTTTTAACGATTCGAACCGTTAATCTTTTAGAATATTATTCATACATCATTCTTGTAAAATTAGACCAATCCAAAACCATGAAAACATTCATTTTTAGTAAAGAAATGGACGAATACGACTCTATAAAGAAACCATCAACCCTTTCTAATCCAACAGTTATATGGTTTCAGATTTGGTGATTTTTGGTAGACATAATTTTTTAGAAAATACCTAAAAAATAAACCGTTTGGATAGTTGAAATATATTACGAAATGGGTCCAACAAAAGACGTGTGTTAAAAATTGTGTAGAAAAAAAAATATAAGACTGACTACGATACTTGTATTTATTGATATATATACATTGTTAAATAATCTATGTATTAAGTAAATACATGTGCCGTAATCCAATCTAGTTCGAAAACGTAAATTTGATTACGACCCATTCTAAATCCGGGTTCAAAGTCCTTTTGTTTTGCGATATTTGAGAATCACCATCAATACTTCGGCGTAAATCCGGGATAATCCTTTGTTCCATAGTTTGAAACTATTTACAACTATCCAATTAAAAATCATAAAATGTACTAGCAAGTGCATCAAAGATGCAATCATTGATTCGTCCAAGACGCCACAATTACCGCGAGTAAACATATTAATGAAGAGGAACGCATTTTTGCTATGTTAATCCAATCTAGTTCGAAAACGTAGATTTGACTGCGACCCATTCTAAATCCGGGTTCGAAGTCCACAGACCAATTCAAGAAAGTGGGCTAGACACCTTGTTTTCATCAAAAAAAGGAGGGAAAATTTTGGTTAGTTTTGGTCCACAAGAAAACGATTAAAAACACCGCCACGTAAAGAAAAACAAAAACAAAAACAAAATTCTCTCCCTAGATTCCCGAACTTGAAGAAGAAGACGAGTAAAATGGCTAGCTGTGTGTCCTGCAGGCCGTCGATTGTGGCCAGACCGACTCCAAACGACGGTTTTCTATCGTCATCGGGAGCTCTAAATCGTGCCGGGGCTGTTGAACCTTACGGTGCAAGCACGAGGGCCCTCCGAAGGGTTTGCGGCGTGCGAGCTTCAGCTGTGGATTCGTATGAAGGTTCATCTAATTTCGCTAATCGCATGGAAAAAGCATGGTTAATCTCTAAGGTAATTCTTATTAACTGAGTTAATCTCTACGGTAATTCGAATCTGATTGATTGTCTTTGGTTTTATTTAGAATATGATATTTTATGAATATGGATTGAAATTCAATAACTAAGGTCTCACCCAAAACCCTAATGGAGTGAAAATTTTGGATTGAATCTTGATGAAATGTAGGTTATGCACTTTTTCCTTTCTTTTATAGCTTAATTCTCTTTGATTTACTCAATCCAACGACCAGAAAAAAAAAGAGAAAAAAGTAAATCAAACGACCAGAAAAAAAAAGAGAAAAAAGCGGGATATCCGTTTGATTTACTCGTTTGAATTTTTAGCTGTTTTTTTGGTGCAATGGAAGGATAATGTATGGATAGAATTTGGTTTAGTTTACAAGAAGGTACTGTCGCAAATTATAACCGAGATACTCGTTGCCTGCATGGGAGTGTATAGAAAGATGGATGTTTATCTGGTAGGAGTAATTGGATTCTTAGTTCTCGTGGTCATAAAATAGTCAAAAGATAGTTCATGTGGTAAAAACATTTTAATACCCTTGTGGTGAAATCCGTTAAGATTTAGGTTCAAAATTAAAAGTTCCGTCAACTCTCCGTTAATTAGTACCACGTGAGCCATCAGGTTAATTGTTATCACGTAAAGCTCACATATGAGGCTAACTTTATCTTTTTAGCCTTAAATGTAAGGTTCACGTGCTAAAAATTAACAATGAATTGATGGAACTTTCAATTTTCAACTTAAATCCTAACAGACTTCACCACGGGTTTAAATCCTAACTGGCCATCTTCCGACTACCTATTTTCAGCTTAAATCCTAGCAGATTTCACCACGGGTTTAAATCCTAATTGGCTATCTTCCAATTAACTTATCCCCACAAGTGACACGACTACCAATCCAATTAGGCTTTATCTGGTATTATGTGGTTAGTGAATGTTGAAGATTGCATTGTGAAGGGTTGATGCGCGCAGATTAGAGTTCGACATCCCTGGACCATTCAAAGTCACCCACACAAACACAAATCCATTGATTGTTGTCTAAATCTTCGATGTTTTCGCTACCTGCAGCAACCAAGGCCTATTGCTTGTTCTTCTTGCAACTCAAATGGTCATATCGAATGCAAATGGTGTGCCGGAACAGGCTTCTTTATTCTCGGTGATAACATGCTCTGCCAAGTCTCTTCGAAAAGTACAAGTTGTGTTATTTGCACCGGAAAAGTAAGTCAAATCTTCACGGAGCCTGTTCGTGATTCTTGCTATCGTCTTCAACTTCCGATCTACATTTGCATTTTCTGCTATAAATAGTGTATAACAAAAACCTGGCTATCTCGTGTTTCTCCAGGGATCAATGCGATGTTCCGACTGTAAAGGAACAGGCTTTCGTGCCAAGTGGTTAGGACAGCCTCCTGTTTCCAAGTAGCAGCTTTGCTTGAAAGAGATCCCTGCTCTTGGAAAGCTTCAACCGTTAAAGCCGCTATACAAATTGTAGCAACCTCTTATTCATGTTGTAACAATTCTTCTTCATTCAAGTTATGAAAGGTACATATTCTTTTAAACATCACCCTTTTACCAGTTTACCTTATGCATCTTATCTTAGTTTCCAGAATGCAAAATTGTCATTGCCTCCATCAGTTGCACGAAGTTTTGCATGTCCTCATCGATTCTGTGTATAATACTGATTACCTACGCAACATCAGGTATTACTGCAAAATCTTCTCATGTACAAGAGAACACATCTGGAACAGATTGATTTTGAGATGGTATTTTCGAAAGAAATGAAAACAAGTTCTTTTCTATACTTCCAATAAAATGTATGTTCAAAGCAAATGTAATCAGATATAGACATGAACAAACAAACTCACTGAAGAAGAGCAGTTGCCTTAGACTATAGCCGAAAAGAGTAACTGGTTGATATCCTCCAAATCAGAATCCCTGTTCTCATCCCCTGCACCAACAACGCTTTATCAAAATATGTTCTAAAACTCTATACAACTCTATATCAACGAAAGGCATTCATTTCTCGAGTTTTTGCATCTCTCCAAAAACAATGTTTCACTGCAAGAGCAAGGCTGAGTATGATCGAAACAAAGCCTAAAATTGGCCGAGAACTACCAACATTGACAAATCCATGGTTAATGAAAAAGTTGAACACGCTGTGGAGAATTCCTTCTGTTCCTTATTCTACAGAAACAAATAGGACCAATTTGGATATCCCGTCCCTAATTACTGACTTAGTACTGATATTTACACCCAGCGGCATCATCAATTTCCTCCCAACAGTAATTACAGCATTAATAGTAAGAGGTTACCTGTTTTTGATCTGACTTGAACCGTCCACTCATCAATGACCTGTATAAGAGATCGATATGGTCATAAATTTATGTTTTAAGTATGAGACCAAAAAATGTAAGAAAGGTGAAGTGACTGGATCCTGAATGTAGCAAGGCATAGTTCCGCTACAAAGCTACCCGCAGAATATCTTTGCACGGGCATATAATTAGAAGCATTGCCGAGCCATAGATTTTAATGTTGGTTGCTTGCTGGAAAATGGTGCAGACACTCGAAACACCATCTGGAAAACTAGACAACCGTTCACGTAGGTATTGCCAACAACAGCAAACAACACAAATACTGTAATCACAGATTAAACCGATCCACGATTCTATTTCCATAGCAAAGGGAAAAAAACTGTATTCTCAGCTTCGATTTCTTGGAAATTAAATACAGCATTCACCAGCATTCCGGCATAGAAATCACGTAAAGTGTAATGATGACTGATTCACGAAATTTCGATTCACTCTAACTATCAATCTATATATGCTAGCTCCAATATTTTCATTTATGAAAATGAAATGTACCCAAAAGAAATTAACCTGGTTGAAGTTAGCAAAAGCAGAATCATCCGAATCAGCGTCGGCGAAAACTCCCATCGATGCCTCCATCCGCTGCAATTGGTTTCTGTTCCCAACCAGAGTCGTCCTAGCCTTATCAATCAAATCCTTCAAAACCCAAAACCCAAAACCCAAAACCCAAAAATCAAAATTAAAAACTAAAGTTTCCCAATTTTATCTGAAAAAAAATTGAAAATTACCTGCTTGGCCGAAAGAAGCTCGCGGCACTGATCTTCCAAAGTCGACAATTCTTCTTGAATCTTCTTTATCCTCGAAACCAGCTTCATCGGGTTTGCATTGTCCGGGTAGATTTGCTGGAACTCCCTCTCGAGCCGGTGCTGAACCACCGTCAGATCGTGGTTCGCCTTCGTCAGCAGCTTCACCAAGCAGTCGGTCGCTTCGTGATGCTCGCTTACGTGCCCCATTTTCTCAGATCTTCGCTTTCTCTCTCCTAGGGTTTTCTGCTCACTGTGTAGTGATGGGAAACCAGTTTCCCGGCGCCAACCGACTCTGAGCTTGCTTCGCGGGTTTGAATTTTAATTTCTCGGAGAAAAGGGCCCAATTTCACCTCATTGCGGCCCATTACAAATAACTGTACATTAGGCCCAATTTTAGCTTTTGTACTATTTTTTGTATCAGACGAATGTTTTAAATCACGAAGTATCAAACTCATTACAAACATATACTATTTTAGAAAGAAGGTGGACGACTTTCTCATTGAGATGGGACCCACATATAAAAGGCTTCTGTAGAGCTTACTTATTGAGAGAAATTCTGAAGTTCAGCATTCGTGCAGAACTCCATACACAAAAACATCACATACACCACCCCTAGGAGAAATTTTATACTGTATTGCGAATACGGTCGGTACATTAAGTGTCATATTACAATTGGTTGAAGATTTTTTTTTTTTTTTTAAAATTTCCAACTATTTGCATTATTACAATTGGTGTACTGGGCGGTATGCTCTGCATACTGAAAAATCTCTCCACCCCCTACTTTGACCTCGTCTTCCCTCTCATCAACCCCAATCTGGTTTCCCTACTCAAGAACTTCTCTCGTGTCTCTTGTGAGTTGTCGAATGCGTCAGCCCAGTCTCGGAGTAAGGAGACCGAGTCCGAGATATTTGGGCTCAGTGGGCCCAAGGGGTGCAAAAATACTCTACTTGGGCTTAATTCCAAATATATGTACTGTTGGCCCATTGGAAGAGCCCGAGTTCCTTTTCAGTTTTCATATACCGACACGGGTTTCACCGCTGGAGAAAGAGTAGGCGCGTGCGGAGCAACACAGCCATGGCAGACGAGGAAGAGAGGGTTCTGGAGAACCTACTGGAGCTTCAATTACAAGAGCAAAGAGAATCTCTCTCTACCATTAACGAAGCTCTAGCCTCTGATCCCAGCAATACCGAGCTTCTCGCGGTACATCATCTCTTACTTTACGGTCAAAACTTTCTGTTTGGTTACCGAGAAAATCCACGAGAGAAAATGTTGATAATGCTAGGTTTTACGATTCATTTGGTGGAGTACGATTTTGTGATAAAATCCAGCTGAGCGCTGGTGATAAACGTGTAAAGCCTTCAATTTTTACAATATTATTGCCAAATTTGTCTAAATTCCGTTAATAATTATTAGGTTCATTATTTTGTAATTGATATGGATCAGATTGATAGGATTTTGTAGTTGAAATTAGCTTAATTGATTTGAATTTAGAAATGTGAATGATCGAGCTCTTAGCTCTGCAAGTTAATAATGTACTAGGAAGATAAGTTTTTAGGTGATTTAATCGAAATTGAAATCTAGGTTGGCTTTTGAAAACCATATATTGGGGGTTATGTTTTTGCAGCTTCACGAGGAGATTGTTCAGGCGATTAAAGATGCCGAGGAAGGGCTGCTGAACCTGAAACGGGCACGGTTATTACGAGAAGCTGATTTAGTGCTAGATGGTTCTGCTCATGTTGATGAGGGTTTTAAGGTGGAGACTATTGATCTAACAGAAACAGATGTTGAGCCGGAGCCGCTGGAGGACCCGAGTTACCCTGTTGGGTCGAAATGTAGGTTCCGTCACACTGATGGACGTTGGTATAATGGTCAGGTTGTTGGATTGGAGGGTTCTGATTCTGCAAAGATTTCTTTCCTCACTCCTACATCCGAGAATATGATGGTACGTACATTTTGCTGGTCCGCTGTTTATCTTGTGAACTTTTCCTTTTCGTTTCTATAGCTTTTTTGTTAATGATTTTGGAGAGGACATGCTACCCTTGAGTATAAACTTTAATTTTAACCAAAACAACTAGTTTATGAAAACAAAGAACAACATTTGATTTTAGGTTGAACGTGGTGGTGTCACTTCAAAGTCAATAAGCTTAGGCTATATAACCAATTCAAAATGCTAATGCTAAACCATCAAAATGCAGATTTGCAAGTTCTTTCTTCAACAACGATGTCGATTTGGTACCAACTGCCGCTTATCACATGGTATGTTGTTATCTATTGACAGATAACTTGTCTAAAGTCCACCTGCTGCCATGTTTGCATTGTTATTAGCCTCTGCAATAATGCGTGGTATGCGATATTGGTGGTCATAGGCTCATAGCCAGGCTATATTTTAGATTGGTAGCCATACCTATTGGGGCTGCAGAAGTGAAAGCACCCTATTGCCTTTATGCTTCATAGAATTGCTTATGCTTTTCTGAACGAGTTCAGAATATCCGTGCTCACCTATTTCCTATGCATGCAGGAGTTGATGTCCCACTTTCCTCGCTGAGAAAGTATATCCCGACCATATGGGAGCAGTCACTGGTTGGGTCTAATATTTGGGCAGTCTCAGATAGTAAAACTGGTGTGTGGAGGGAAGCTGAACTTGAATCATGGGACGGTGCACTTGGAGTTGGAAAAGTTGTTTTCCGAGATGATGGAAGCTCTGCAGATCTTGGGGAGGACGCTATAACATTGTCCGAGTATGCTCAGATGAGTGATGAAGAAGAAAGTGATTCAAGCTCTGACCAATCTGATTATAGTGATTATGAAGACGAAACCCCGCAGGGTTTAGGCTTTCTTGAAAGCACAATCCTCCAGAGGGGTATCCAGACAGACACTGCCATATTTGCAAAGTGGGAGAACCACACCCGGGGCATAGCATCCAGGATGATGGCCAACATGGGTTACCTTGAAGGAACTGGTCTAGGTGCATCTGGCCAGGGAATTATAGATCCCATCTCCGTGAAGGTCCTTCCGCCAAAGCAATCTCTTGATCATGCTGTCAAAACCCGCGAAGGCGAAGAGAGTAAAGAGAGCAAAGAGAATCAAGGAAAGAAGCGTAGCAGGGGTGGTAAGAGGAAGCGTGAAAAGAAGTTTGCAGCACTGGCAAGAGCAGCAAAAGAAGAAGAGGAATCAACACCAGATGTCTTTAGTCTTATTAATAGCCAACTTGCAAAGCACGGTGAAGCTTTGAATGGTAAATCAGCGAAGAAGCAGCAGAGCAATGGATCAGGGGAGGGAAAGAAAGTTGATAGGCGGGCTTTGGTTGCGTACGATGATGAAGTGAAGGACTTGAAGGCGCGAGTTGGGAAGCTTGAAGAAATGGCAATTAGAAACAAAAATGAGAAGGTGGTTTATGATGCTGCGATGCGGAAATTGACGGAGACTCGCAAAGCTTTGGCACAGGCAGAGGCTGCTCAAGCGTCTGCGTCGAATGCGGTTGTCAGTAAAGAAAAAGAGAAGAGATGGCTTAAATTTTAGGCTTGGTATTATCATGTGCATCATTTGTAAGCGTATAATGTATTGCTAAACTTTATTTTGCTTCGAAAATTTCATAGGTGGAGGATGCGTTTTGACCCCTTGGATTGTTGTACATACATTGATCTCCTTTTCCCCCCAGATTAACTATGTTGCTAGTAAAATCTCAATGCTATTAGTTTTGTTTAGTAAAATAAAAAATGTTTTCAATTATTTTAAAAACACTTCTCAAACGAGTCCAGCTTCTTAGAAAATGTTTCTCTACAAAGCACTTATGCAAGTGAGTGCTTTTATCATGCTTTCAAAAAAGTACATGCTATTTGCTTTCCTAAAATGACTTTTTAAGTTTTTAACCTTTTATGACAAATATTACTATGAGCGCTTTGACCATCCGAAAACTTATTCAGTCATTTCAAAAGTCGTTTATTAGTTCATTCAAAAAACTTTTCATCAGTGTGTTTCTCCAAAAATAAAAAAGTCAAAATATTTTTCACATGAAAGTGCTTTTAATTATTTACAAGCAAAGTAAAAAAAAAAAAACTTTTGGTCATCTGAAAACACTTTCACAAGTAGCATTTTATGAAAAAGGATCATCGCCGAATCCCAGGGATTCTGTGATTGTGACTTTTTATTGTATATGGTGCTGTTAGTTTTCGTTAGATACTATTTATATTTAACTTTAAATTGTAAATTTTAAAATAATTTTTTATCGTACGATGTACGATGAACAATCACGATCACAAACACTAAGATCCTCAAGAAAAGGATCCGCCGCGTTTGATATCACTTGTAAAATACCAAAAAAGTTCGCTCAAGCAATCTGCCGCATGATGAGGTTGGGCTTGGACTTCATTTCAAACCAGAGTGAAAAAGTGTAGGAGGATCCTGTGTGGGATCGGTAACTCGTGACTCGGTGTACCCTAAGATCCAACGGCTCACATCCCTCATCTAAACCCAAAACACACCGAAAAGCGTCCCACCATTTTCTTGGAGAAACGGAATCGGTACTTCCGGTCTGCTTGCTTCTCCTCCAAGAACCACCAGCTCAAGTGTCGCACACGCTTTAAACCTCCAACTTCAACCCTCGCCCTCTCTCTCTCTACCGCACTCTCTGTAATCAGAGTGTAATTTTTCTCTCTCTAAAACGGCACCATGGGAGAAGAAGCTAGGGAAGTCGGCTCCTCGGCAACCAGTCCGAGACCTTCAGTGACGATCGGCTCGTCGCTAATTTCGATGATCAACAAGCTCCAGGATATTCTCGCGCCGGTGCTCAGCGACAAGCCGCAGATTTCGCTGCCTCAGGTCGCGGTCGTGGGAAGCCAGAGCAGCGGGAAGTCGAGCGTCCTCGAAGCCCTCGTCGGCCGGGACTTCCTCCCCCGCGGCCGCGACATCTGCACTCGCCGCCCGCTCGTGCTGATGCTCGAGTATCGGGCGGAAGAACCCGGCGATGAGGACACCGAGTGGGGCGAGTTCCGCCACTTGCCCGGAAAACGCTTCTACGACTTCTCCGCAATCCGCCGCGAAATTCAGGTACGGATTGAGCTTCTTCTTCAGCATTGCTGCTAGTAGTTGTATTGTTTTTTGATAATTGTTTTGTCGGCGCAGGCCGAGACGGATAGGGAGGCCGGATTGAACAAGGGGGTTTCGGATAAGCAAATCCGGCTGAAGATTACCTCTCCGAATGTGCTTAATATGACACTGGTTGATTTGCCCGGAATCACGAAAGTTCCGGTTGGAGATCAACCGAGAGACATAGAAGCAATGATTAGGAAGATGATTATGGACTATATTACACAGCAAAACTGTATTATTTTGGCTGTTAGTCCTGCAAATTCCGATTTGGCAACCTCCGATGCGCTTCAGATGGCTAGAGAAGCCGACCCGAATGGTACCTGCACATTTTACTTCTGAATTCGACTTTTACATCCAATGCATAATGTACTGACATAAATGTATTAACAGGTTTCCGCACAATCGGTGTGATCACCAAGGTTTGTGGTTCACCTCTTAGACTCCGGTTTATTACACGCCTCAGTTGTTGTACAATATGACAATGTTGTTCTATCTGTAGCTTGATATAATGGACAGGGGCACCGATGCCTGTAACTTTTTGCTTGGGAAAGTTATTCCGCTAAAGCTCGGTTATGTTGGTGTTGTGAATCGTAGCCAGGAGGTATGAATTGTTCCGCTAAAGTTATATATACATATGTATGTATGTATATATATATATATATATATATATATATATATATATATATTTTGTA
>JADOBS010303155.1:0-16974 GCA_015708375.1 Cydonia oblonga
TTTTTTTATTGTGACGGGAACACATATGGTACATCATGTATTTTTATAGAAGTGCGGTAAATTTTTTTTTTTAAGTTATTCATTTTTTAACACACATATTCTATCATTTGTATAGTGACATGTGGTGTACCACCTCGTGTACAGGTCACACTGAAAAATTTCTCCCACCCCACCTCTACCATATCAAAATCCCAATTGGTGAGCCCATTCACCCTACGTCTTTTTCACCAACCAAGGTCTCGACGAATATCAAATAGTTCGATAGTATAGAAAAGATTAAATAAATTAGTTCTCATATTAATTATAAGACTTGGATTGTCTGCCTTCCCACTTCCCATGCCCTCCTGTTTGTGTGATCACGGTTAAGCCACGCCAACATTTTATATTACTATTTATTTTTGTCTTATTATCTCTATAAAAAAACAATATAAAATGTTGACGTGGCTTAACTGTGACCACACAAAACAGGAGGGTACGGGAAGTGGGAGGGCATACAATCCAAGTCCTTAATTATAATGCCTAGTAGTACACAACAACTGAATGGATTTGATGGGTATACGCCCGAATGCCTTTGATGCCTGGGAAAGCAGAAAGGCTTTCATTTTAGGTTATTTCTGTTTCCTCTTCCTCCTTTCACATCTTCTTATTCTTCTTCTATTTCATCTTTAAGTTCACTTTTTTTTTTTTGTGTTTGGTGTCGCGAGATTTAGAGATGAGATAGCACAATTGAGCACACAGCAAAAGACGAGAGTTTGAGACGGTGAGAGTTGCAGAGCTAGCGACGGAAAAATATGAGATTTATCTTCCTAGACATGCCACCTAGCGAGTGCCTAGGCAGCTGCCTAGTTCTTCACTGATTTTGTAAACGATTTGCCCCAAATCGCATCGGACCTCTACCTTCTAGAGCAATTTTTAGAACACTGGTAAATACCTAGGCTAGAGTATTTACAAAGATCTTGAGAGTATAAGATATCCAATTCTCCTAGGATTATGATTACGTGGCCTAATTCTCAAGATATTATAATTTAACTTGAACTAGGGTTTCATTACTTGGAAGATAAGTAATATCTTCAACAGGCCTTAAGCTTAGCCTACCAAACTATGGCTATCATACTATGCTCCATGGGCTATAGGCGTTCCGGCTATTTTTGCCACCCGAGGTGTCACGTGTCATATGCCTAGGAAATTATGGTCCCATAATTATCCTTAACTATGCTTCTGAGAGTGCATTCCCATTCGAAGATGGATAGTTATCAATGGACCACAGGTGAACCATCCCAAAATAACTTCTCTGGAATGCTTAACAAAATGACCTTCGAGCTGCTTGTTTGATTTCGATCTAGCCAAGTTTGGCTAGTCCTACTTGCTTGTCTCTTAAGTGTTTGATCTTGCATAATTCTGAACCATATCGTAAAAGCCTAGTTGGAGTTTTTGATGCATAGTTGAAGAGATAGATGCGAGGCATAATACGCCTATATATTCTTGGAAGGACTAGATTCCTTAGGAAATATTTTGCTGAGTTTATTTTACTTAGGTCATTAAGCCTGTTAGTGTAAACACTTGGAACTTTGCATCCTTGGCTTCCTAATCGTGGAATATAGTTTAATCCGACAATATTTCAGAAGTAAACTAACTATGAAGTGAGGAATACTAAGGAGAAACATGGATAAGTTTGTAGGCCTGGGACAGAGCTTGAAGCCCACTAGGTAACATTCATTCAAAAAATCACCTCCCAAACATAGTGTTTATAAAGATTTTTTACTGCGATAATCGAAAGACCACTTTATTCTGACACCAGGTACTGAGCCCATGAAAAATCTTTTGCCCTAGACTTGCTTGAATGCATTGATCGGATTAAGGATGAGAAAGTGTCAAATTATACCTAGAATGGCTTTAAGATCTTAATGTCAGCCCGACATGTTTGAGCTATCGTGTTTGTTGAGAAGACCTTCAAAAGTTTAGTCCAAGTGTTGTTGGTCAAAGTCGAGCATGATTCTAATTTCGTTTATTCTTTCATCTTTTGCCCCATTCTAGGTTAGATGACTTTTATAGTCCTAATGTGTCACCAAGAAAGGGTTTTCTCAATCCAAATTGTGTGTCTGCCCCTGGTGAATCTTAGACAAAAGTTTGTTAGAGACTTGCTTGCTTGCATGCAGATTAGAAGCACCTTTAGAATCATTTCATCAAACTCTATATGTTGGACTTGAGCTTTTTTATCAGGTTACACTTAGTTGGCTTGGCTAAGGAACTTCTGTGTATGAGAGCTTTTTTAGAATAAAAAATTCCTATTCAGAATTACATAGTCTGGATGCCTTATTCGGACCTACTTAGACACATGGTATCACAAAACATACTTGATTTAGTATGCTGGACCAGGATGGAAATAATCATACTCAGGGTTGAAGTTTAAACCACCTCTTCGATGATTTCTGGATCGCCCTTTCGATTATTTCCTTAAACGGCTTAGCCCAGGTTTGAATGGTATAATCCACAACTCTTAGGTTGTGTAATATTTGCGGAGGCCGGATGGTGAGTTAGACTTCTGGGTTTGAGGGCCATGTCCTGTCTTGTAGCCCACCTACCGTAACCGCTCTGAATATGGCTCGAGCCTCCAAAGATGCTAACTAAACACTACAGAGTTTTCTAAAGGAGATTCCTCTGATACTATCACTTTGAATTTTTAGACTTGCAATTATGCAAAGTTTCAAAGCTGTGTTATTTGAAATTTATGGTATTCCGTCCATGGACCGTAATGAATGAAGTAAAAAAGAACAAACAAAGGTGCTCGAGGATAAGAAATGATCATTCCCAGCTTTGGGTCTTCTGTCCTATATGTGCCCATAATCATGTAGACAATTAAATAATCAAAAGTCCTTATGTCTTAGAGCTCTACCATGGTCTGAACCAAGGTTGTTCACCTGTCGGATGGGCCTTTGAGTTGTTTTCTCATTAATTTTTTATGAAGCTTTTGAGAATCCCAGAGGATATTTAGGAGTAGATATTGCATCCTCTCAAGAGTTGGATTACTTGCGGCCCACATCAATCCCTAGATTGCAGAGACTCCAAGAATATAAGAAACCTAATTGATTCCATATTAGATCAGGTTTCTGTATCTTGGTGAACAAGCATGGTCAATCTAATGATGATGGTGGCATCACTGATCTATTTGTGCAACTCCGAGTGGGAGGCTATTTAGTCCATGACTGGACTAAGAAGTACTCCGGATAATTTGAGAGTAAGCTCGAGTAATATGTCGTTCGAACTTATTCATGTATGGGAATCTGGATCCACAACCACCATGTGGTGAAGGGGTCGTTTGGATTCATGAAATTGCAGTTGTGGGAAAGCAGCTGCGGCTGTCTTTGTTCAAAAAACTGGAAAGATTGGCTGTGTACAAAATTATGAAAACTTGACACAATGATCTTCAACGTCTTAGCTTTCGTCTCCATCTGGCTTTGCATCAAAATTCATCTAGCAAGTGGGCTTTCCATTAAAAATCACTCAAGTGCGTAAACTGGGTTTCAGGCATGATTACATTGCCCCAAAAGCACTGCGAGCACTTGCCCTAGTCAAAGTGTTCGAAGGACTTGGGTTGGATTGCATAAAAAGCTGATTGTAAACTTCAAAGGAGAGGTCTGCGGTTGAACTTGCGGCGAGGTGTTGGTTCACATGAAGCCAAATTGCCTTCACTTCCTAGCTTGGAAGCTCTTTATAAACCAGGCTCATATTTTCTGCTTTCGGATAAGCTAAGTCCGGTCGCGTTATTTCGTGCCTTGTAACAATTCTTTCCGGATTAAGAATTTAGTTGGAGTTTACGTCGCGAATAACACCTTGTCTTGATCTGTCTCAACCTTTTTGCGTGGACAAGCTCCGAACCTCTGCTAGGCTAAGTTGTCAGGTGCTCCGAATGAGATACTCCCAGTTCATTGCACTTCCTATTGAACGCGGAGTTGTAAAGCTGCGTTGCAGAACTGCCATGCTTTGTTGTTTAGTTCGAAACTCCGATGGAACTGGAAACGGAAGTCCAAAGTTGAACTTTTATGCCTTTTCTAGGAGTGAGTTGTCCAGAGATTTCTTCCCATGTTGAGACTCAGCTGTTCTCGTAGGACCAGTCATGTCGTTGTCGGAATCACTACGTGATGGCTTGTTGAGGAACTCCGTGGGCGCCGATTAAGACAAAATTCTGATGCAAATGCTGAATGGACCATGCAGATCGCTGTCTTGAGGAGACCATGCAAAGGAGGACCTACATTGGAGGAAGTGCTCTAAGTTCACCGGCCATGTGGTCCTATTCTATGCGTATATGTACTTCCATCCTCCCGCGTTCTTTTTAAGCGGTATTTACCGTTTACCAAAGGATTTGTACCCTTTTGTGATAATTTTTTTCATGTTACAACTTGATGTGCAAATTTTCCATGATATTCTAGTCCAGTATTTCATATTTCTTAAGTTAATCTAGAATATACAAGTACCATTTTCACATGGATTTGAAAGTTCGGATATTTAATGGCCAAACCCCAGCCAACTATTTGGTCACTTGTTCTCCACATATCTGAAGGCAAGTGGATGGGCTGGGGGCAGCGGTACCAATGGAACAAAAAGGTTTACGGAGATGGAAGACAACAAAAGATGGGTCATTTGGTGACGAACAAATTTATAGTTGGTTTTTTTTTTTAATTATTAATTAAAGAGTCATTTAGTACCAATATCTAGTCTAGTAATATTTCTCTTCAGTTATGAGATATTTTAAGTTCGAATATTGTAAATGATAAATTTGCTTTGTCTCTTGGTATAAGTATATTGTTTAAGTATAAAAGAAATTTATTAATACGGATGTTGGCATCGAGAGTGAGGGAATGCCAAATTGTTAAAGGAGTGTTTAATATTGAGAATTGGTGAAGAAAATTGTGCTCCACATGTGTCAATAGTTGGAGCAAGCAACTAATACAGCAGACGTAGCTAACAAGGCTGTTTTACGCTGTGAAAATTACGAAGAAGGATAACTTTAGGGGGACATTTATTTGAACTATATTTTATATATTATAGAACGTAGTTATTGATTATTGGATTATTACTTTAGTATTAATTAATGTGTTTATTTCTTAGGCTTAAATGTGAAACTGGTCTTTGTGTTTCACTTTATCGACCAAGTTGGCCAAATTGGTCTCTGTGTTTACATTTGTTAGTTAATTCAAGATAATCTGTTAAACTACCGTTAAAATTGATATGTGCCTGGTATATGAGAGGGCAAAAATGTAATTTTATATACACTTACTAAACAGATGCATATCTTTAGAAATTGATACTTCGTTCAATTCACTTGAGTACTATGCAATTTAGGACATGTCAATTTTAACTGTCCTTTATTGGATTATCTTGAATTGGCTAA
Organism: Cydonia oblonga; assembly: GCA_015708375.1. Classification (NCBI taxonomy): domain Eukaryota; kingdom Viridiplantae; phylum Streptophyta; class Magnoliopsida; order Rosales; family Rosaceae; genus Cydonia; species Cydonia oblonga. The sequence continues at coordinate 5,390 of JADOBS010303155.1, forward strand.
CAGATGTAAATATAGGGACCAATTTGGTCAAATGGAAGATATAAGGACTAAATTGGTTGATTGAGTAAAACACAAAAACCATTTTGATATTTAAGCCTATTTCTTATTGATAACAACACATCACACGAATTGCAAATGTGGTCTAAAAAATTTGTCCACTTAGCTTTATTTCTAAATCGATTGCACAATCGACTTGGGGATAAATGAATGAACGGTTGCTTGATTGGATATATTGAGAGAGAGACTTTTGTTAACATTGATATTGAAGTTTTTATGCAGCACTTTCAATTTTCAAAAGATGAAGAGTCATAGAGGAAACATGTAATTATGTTTAGTTTATGGGTAATGCTAAGGAGATTAAATTTGAAGACTAAATTTGTAATGGAAATATAAATCAGTGTCAATCAAGTGCAAAGTCAACCCTTAATTCCAAGACGTTACGACCCCTAGAAACCATTGTGTTTAAATTGTTGTATCTTTCATGTAACCCCAATCTGCATTAATCTTCCTTATTTTGAGGAAGAGTGTTGTTTACCCCAGCTTGTTGTAATCTTCCTTATTTTGAGGCAGACTGTTCCCTTGTTTATTCAGCCTTAATTCTCGGGCCAAAGGTGGCGTGTACCATTCCTTTCCCTTGCTGTTATATGTATCAATTTCCCTTGTAGTTACAACACAAGAAATATACAACAAATTTAAGTATCAAATTCCACATGGTATCAGAGCAATGTCCTTGTTAAGGCCTGTCTCTGTATGTTTGTTCTTCTAATATTCTCAGCCAACACAAATGGCGGAAGATACTTCAGTAAATCAAGAGGTAGAAAGTTCAATTGCTTCTCCTACAACAAGTTTTTTAGAGGTTGATATCAACCCAAGTCAAAGGCTTAGTTCAGTCTTGTTGAACGAGTTTAATTATCTTCCATGGTCACGAGTAGTCACTTTGGCTCTTGGTGGAAGGGCTAAGCTTGGTTGCATCAATGGAGTCATTCAAGCTCCTGAGATCACTTCTGCAACTTATGAAGCTTGGTTATGCAAAGAGCAATTGGTCATGTCATGGTTGCTAAACTTGATGAAGAGGAAGATTGCAGAAATCTTTAGTTATTCAGATTCTTTGCAACATTTGTAGAAGCAACTAAAAGAGATGCATGGGAATCAAAACAATTCAGCCCGAATCTTCCAGCTCAAAATAGATGTTGCAAGTCACTAACAGGAGGCCAAATCATTTGTGCAACACCTTGGTGATCTCACCACAATGTGGAATGAACTTGACGTTTATCGTCCTCATACCACATACACTATTGTGTTAGTAAAACGAGATGAGGAAGATAAAATCTTCCAGTTGCTTGCTAGCTCGAGCCCAAACTATGAAGATCTTAGAAGTCACACCTTGATGAATCCTTAACTTCCTTATTTTTCCAGTGTGTATGCCACAATCCAACGTGAAGATGTTAAGAGACAAGTAATGAACTTGGACACAAAAGTATCCATGCACGAGTCTTAAGCCTTTGCTTCGAGTTATAGGTCAGTTGAGGCCAAAAGTTACAAAGGAAAACATCCGGATTTGAGATGTGAACACTGTGTTACCATTGGGCTTTTGAGATGTGAACACTGAGTTGAAACCAAAATTCAACAAGGACAACAAGGGATTTTTCAAGGCCTCTCAAAGCTCACCTTGCAGAGCCAATCATGTTGCAAATGTTGCCTCTATTTCCACTAATAATGTGTTGAATTTCACTTCTAATCTAACCACGTTGTTGAACGAATTTGCAGCATATCTTTCAAGGAATAAGGAGAATGATGGAAGTGAAAAAGCTTCAAGAGGAAGAACCAAGAAGCACACTGCCCTCCTCGGCAAATTTGTTGGTTTTCTAGCCAAGGGTGTCCCACATGAAGACTCTTTAGGTATTCTCAGTGCCTTCACAAATGCTCTAAGTACTAGTCTTGTGCATGATTGTTGGATTATAGACTCGGGTGCCACCGTCACATGACAAATCAAATTGAAAACTTGAGTGAGTTTAAAAACATGTCATCCAAGGTGTATGTGGCTAATAGGAAAGGGGTATCTATAGTAGGTAATGGGAAAGTTCATTTAATCTCCAACAAAGTTGAGTCCACTTCACTTTTTGTACCCTCATTCCCATTTCAACTTATGTCCGTAGGAAAAATCACCAAAACCCTAAATTGTCGTGCAATTTTCTCATATCAAAATTTGATATTTCAGGACATAGCCACCAAGAAGACGATTGGTGAAGGTTCTTTTTTCTAAATGGCCTCTACTACGTGTCAAAGGATTCTTCAACATCAAAGGGGTTACAAGTTAGTTCAAGCCATCTCAATTGTGGCATCAACGTCTAGCATACCCATCTGAGCCTATTTTGTCTAAGTTATTCCCTAGCTTGGGTCAAACACATATCAAGTGTGATACTTGTCATTTTTCAAAATTTGCTAGGTTCCCTTTTAGCTCTTCCTTGTCTAGAGCTATTAAGCCTTTTGAAATTGTACACTCGGATGTTTGGGGTCCTATTCTCGAATCCTTTGATGGCTATAAATATTTTGTGACGTTTGTTGATGATTTCACTAGAACCACTTGGCTATATTTATTGAAGTTTAAAAGTGAGATTGCTAACATGTTTCAAGATTTTCACAAATTTGTCATCACTCAATTCGATTCAAAAATTCAAATACTAAGATCGGATAATGGCACCGAATACATGTCTAGCATCATGACTCAATACTTGAGCACTCATGGCATTCTTCACCAAACTAGTTGTGTTGGCACACCTCAGCAAAATGGGGTGGCCGAGAGAAAAAATAGAGATCTTCTCGAGAAAACTAGTGCACTCATGATTCATATGAACATTCCCAAATGTTTTTGGTCTCAAGGTGTTCTCACTGCAACTTATCTTATTAATTGACTTCCTAGTCGAGTTTTGGAGTTCAAATCTCCTTATGAAATTCTCAAGGGATGTCCTATTGATCTGTCATATTTAAGGGTATTTGGGTGTATTTGTTTTATTCACATACAAACTCCTCATAGCGATAAGTTGGACCTTAGGGCTGTTAAATGTATTTTTATGGGTTATTCTAAAACCCAAAAAGGTTACAAGTGTTTTAATCCTATTACTAACAAAGTTGTTGTGTTAAGAGATGTCAAGTTTGAAGAGGACTCTCCTTACTTCACAAAGGATAAAAGTTCATGTCAGGGGGAGTTATTGCTTGATATTTTTCCACTGCCAACTTGCTCTAAATAATATGATGCCACCAAGTCTGATTCTGACTCACAGCCCACCATACATTCAGTAGCATTGTTATGTCATTCAACTGAGTCACTGCCTGAGTTTAGTGACTTACCTCATTTCTTTGATCAAAATCATGACTCTTATAAGTCACATGAAGTTGCTGGAGTCCCTGCATCACAGCCTTACATTCGACGAAATCCTTCACGTACTCGACAACCTCCTGCCAAATTTATTGACTATGTGACCTTTGTTGTGCATCATCCAATCTCTGATGTCCTAACATAACATAAATGCTCACCATCTCATGTTGCTTTCCTTGGTGCTATCTCTATGCACCATGACCCTATAAATTTTCAAGAAGCAAACATGCACCAAGAATGGCGACAAGCCATGGCCGAATAGTAAAAAACACAACATGAAAATCATACTTGGAGCATTGTCAACCTTCCCCAAGGTAAGAAAGCAGTTGGATGTCGTTGGATCTACAAAGATAAGTTCAATTCAGATGGGTCCTTCGAGAGACATAAAGCCAGATTAGTGGCTCGCGGCTTCACCTAAACATTTGGGGTGGACTACAAAGAAACGTTTGCTCCAGTGGCCAAGATGAACATTGTGCGAGTTCTTCTCTCTGTGGCAGCTAACTATGGATGGTCTCTATTTCAAATGGATGTTAAAAATGCGTTTCTACATGGAGAACTTGAAGAGAAAGTCTGCATGCAATTGCCTCCAAGCCATCCTCAAGCCTCCACTGAAAGGGTTGTTTGCAAACTGCACAAAGCGATATATGGTTTAAAACAGTCCCCGCGTGCTTGGTATTCAAAAATAAGTTCGGTGTTGGAGAAAGTGGGATTCACAAGCAGCAATGCTGAATCTTCACTATTTGTTCGCATTGGGTCAATTAGAATATTGGTCGTCATGATTGATGTGGATGATCTAATTATCACAAAGTTTTCCATCAAGGATTTTGGTAGTTTGAAATATTTCCTTGGTATCGAGATGGCTAACTCGTCTAAGGGTTTGTTCTTAAATCAACGGAAGTATGTGATGGATCTTCTCCATGACTCAGAGATGCTTGACTGTAAACCAGCCCCTACTCCCTTGGATTGCAAGTTTAAGGTGGATTGCAAGTTATTTGGACGAATTTTAGACTAGTAAGACTCAAAACACTAAATTGGACAGATTTAAACACTTTTCTAACTAATCTAACACACTTGATTAAAAGGGGGATTGATTTGGACGACATTAATTAAACTAAGCAGATTGCATAAACTAAATAAATTAGACACGAAATTGGGTGATTTAAATAGGTAAAAGGCTAGCTGGAGGGTCCTTCTCCACACATGAAACATATGCAACACAAATCGATTTCCAGTTATTATTCCTATAAACCATGAACGACAATGCCCCAAGTTAACCGTGAATGCACTAATTAAACATCAGATTTTCCTAAATTCATTGAATTGGATGGACAACATATCGGCAACCAAATTATTCTTATCAAGTTTCCCATATGAACTGCATGATAGAAATACAATCAAAGATCATTAAGCTTTGTGAAAATCATAAACATTGACAAGGCATTTGTAACTATGAACCGCATGATACTCCTGCCAAGAATTCACTTAACACAATTGTGACTAGCAATTTCCACTACTTATAAATATAAGTTCATAACGATTAGGTGAAATTCCTTTATATTTTAGCATCAAATCCGTGCATGCAAACTAAATATGCATCCTTAATCAACACATAAGAACATGTTCTCAATCAAACAGATAAGTAAATTCATTCATGATTTACGAAACAATAATTGGAAGAAATCAATTCATATAAAACATATGTCCATGGCTTCGAATTCACCTCTAACTAAAACGAAATTTAGTTACACATGTTTATCATAGTTGAACAGCAATCTAAAACAAACATCGAAACCAAAACTAAGGATAGAAAGAACCAAGAAACACTCCAGCAATCCAATGGCCTTGGATGGCTAGCCACGGCACCAATCCTTCCTTCTCCTTCCTTCCAAAGCACGACACAAGTCTCTGAAATTCACAAAAACCTGTGGCACTTTTTTGTGGTTTTCTCTCTGAAAATCTGTCTCTGAAAACCTCTCTGAAAAACTCTCTAAGAAAAACCCCCTAAATCTACAGCTAAAATATGTATTTATAGGGCTAGGGTTTTTCACAGCACACAAGTTATGTTGGAGAAGGATTTGGCACTCCAATCCCTGAAGAAAAGGACTAAAATTTGGCAAAAACCAAAGAGAACAAGGATAGGGTGGTGTGGCTAGATTCTTAGACTTCTAGAAGGGCAGGTGCGGCACACTTTTAGGAGAATGATGTGGCTTCTAGAATTCAGATAATTAAGTGTCTTAATCTGAAAATAATTCCTTCTTGCAGCTGGAATTAAGGTATGATAGGATTAGGATAAGGTTAGGACAAGATAAGGTTGTTTGGATAAGATAAGATAAGGTTGGATAAGGTTTTGGATAATGTTCCTAGTTTTTTGCTGATGTTCCATGTTTCTTGCTCTTTCCTTATCTTGTTTGTCTTGAATTTGTTTCTCCAAATTTGTAGCATATTCCTAGCTTCTTTTGCCTTCAGATTCATCCATCCACTTGCTCCATGCATGTAAAATTCATCCATCCACTTGCTCCATGCATGTACCATCCATTCTTGGCCGAAAAATGCTCCAAAATGCTCTAAATTGCACTTTCTTGCCAACTTTGTCATTTGAACCTACAAACACACGAAAACAACTTAAAACACTCTAATAAGTAGAAACTAACTAAGTAAATGCAAGAAAACAAGCTAATTAAGTCGCATAAATACGCTCCTATCAAATTCCCTCACACTTAGCTTTTGCTAGTCCTTGAGCAAAACAAAACAAACAAAACATAACCTAGACCTTCCAACGTTTGCCTCAGGGATTTCCAATGAAACATGACATATTAAAGATCACCACTCCCATAGATTTTAGTCATCCTTACCCTTAAGCGCATACTTAATCACAGTCGCCACTCACTAGCTTGCATTTAATCAATTAAAACAACATTTTGAATGTAGTAAGACGCCTTAGAGAATTCACTCAATTCCTCACCGGATATACTCTCTATTTTCACACAGATTTTCTAACTACACTCCATACACTAGGTATATGTGAGAAGATTGATGTAAACATGTAGACTAACACTCACATATGTTATAACCAGGAAGGCAATTTCTGGAATTATTAATGTAGGTATATACGATCTCATGAACAGAATGCCACTACTTAGACACGAGAACCAGGGATTCCATATGCTCAAACCAATTCCAAACGCCAAGTATTGAAACACATAACAATCAAGATTGAAGTCTAAGGGTTGTAACGGGGCTAGGGTATTGGCTAAAAAAGAAAGGTAAGGATAAACAAAAGTTCTTAAAGCGATAGTAAGCAAAGTAATGAAATTGACACTTAGAATTCACTCTTGATGGCAGAAACTAACTTAAACACAAGGGGAAAATTCATGCAACATTTAGGGTCATATTTGCATTTTTGGACCCTTTCTTCAACAATCAACACTTAGAGCTCATTTTCACTTCTTTTCAACTATTTTTCTTTCTTTTCTACACACTTTTTTTTCCTTTTCATTTTCCACGAATTTTCTTCTTTCTTTTTTTTTTTCCTTTTTTTTCGAGCTCTTCTCTTCTTGGCACACAAATCATACCAAGTCATAGATTTCCAACGAAAACTTTCCCCCACACTTGTTTTTCTGCATAAGGACAATCAAAAGGAATTTCTTCTAAGTCATGCTCACCATTCTTTAAGAACAAGGGTGTGGATACTCCTATTGTAAGCTAGGTATGGATAACGTAGGCTAACAATGAAAATAGGTTAAATAAGGCTCGACGGGTTAAACCTACAAAACATAATGCACAGGGTAAGGCTTTTTGGCTCTAGCTTTATCTAACAACTTCATCTTGTTATATGTTATGCTAATCAATTTTATGCTTTGAATGAAACGGGCATAAGTTCTAGTATTTGGAACTATAATGATGAAAACGCATTCTAAGTAGCAACCAAGCAAAGAAATAATGAGATCATGCAACGACTTTAGAAAACAAGAAATCACAGATTAATAACTCTCCAAACAAAGTTTAGGCTCAAGTCTCTAAGGGTTGTAGCGTTAGTTTGAGTTCCTTCCTTCAAGCATGTTACAAAAACTGAATTTTTTTTTCTTTTGTGATTACATGTGAATTTGTAAATGTCAACTACAACTAAGCATAAACCGAAAAGCATATCAAACTTCCATCCATGATTGTAATTTTCTTTAACAGTCATGCATTTAAAAACCAAATCCTCATCATTGTGTTGGAATGTACCCTAAGACACAAACACACAAAAATGACTCTTTTGGGGTTTTTTCAAACACTTTTCTAATTTTTTTCAAAATTTTAGGATTTTTCTTAAATGACATATAAAAACACTTCAAAACATCATAAAAACAATGAGTAACAACCTTAGAAGTGATAGGTGATAAAATAATGTTCATGAAAAACACTTTATTTACCCCCCCCTCACACTTAAACCAAACATTGTCCTCGATGTTTCAAACATAGACTCACACAAAAGCAAACAAATAAACAATGAACTAAGCATGACAAACATGGCAAAATAAATGCAGTAAAGAGAAAGGTTCAGGAATGCAAATTTGGTTGTGGAGCGATTCCTAGGTCTCTTTATTCGAACACATGGGTTGCCTTCCAAGATGCGCTTGCTTTAACGTCTTCCAGCAGGACGATACCTCTTTTTAAGCTTCATTAGTGCCCATGGCATGGAGGGGTACATCCTCCACGACATGCTCCTCAAAACACTCATAGTATGGCTTCAAATGGTGTCCATTCACTTTGAATTCATGTCCCGTCTTCAAACTTTGAATTTGGACTGCACCATAGGGAAAGACATTAGTAACAACAAAAGGACGAATCCATTTAGAACGCAACTTACTAGAAACAAACGAAGGCGAGCGTTGAAAAGTAACACTTTCTGCCCCATAGAAAACTTTTTACTTCGAATATTCTTGTCATGGGCAGCCTTTGTTTTCTCTTTGTAAATGTGAGCGTTCTCATAAGCCTCATTCCGAATTTCTTCAAGCTCATTCAATTGCAACTTCCTATGAAGTCCAACGGCATCAATGTTCATGTTGAAAGTCTTGACTGCCCAACTCAACCGGAAGATGACATGGTTTCCCACAATGCAATTAGATGAGCCGAAAAAGGGACATTCCAATTGGTGTTTTGTAGGCTGTACGATACGCCCACAATGCATCATTCAAACGCAAGCTCCAATCCTTCTGAGTTGGCCCAACTGTCTTCTCCAAAATCTGCTTGATTTCGCGATTAGAAACCTCGGCTTGCCCACTTGTTTGAGGATGATAAGGTGTTGAAACCTTATACGTGACATTATACTTCTTGAGCAGCGCCTTTATGGTTCGATTGCAGAAATGGGATCCTTCATCACCTATAAGTACTCTTGGCATTCCAAATCTAGCAAATATGTTAGTTTTGACAAAATCTGCAACCACTTTGGAATCATTAGTACGGGTGGCTTTTGCTTCCACCCATTTCGAGACATAATCAACCGCAAGTAAAATATAATTGAAACCATGAGATGAAGGAAAAAGACCATAAAATTGATGCCCCAAACATCAAAAATCTCAACAGAAAAGATAGGGGTCTGCATCATTTGGTCTTTTAAACCTATATTCCCTGTTCGTTGACAACGATCACAGGTTATGCAAAAAGTTCTAGCATCCTTAAATATAGTAGGCCAATAAAATCCACATTTTAGAACTTTAAGTGCTGTTCTTTGAGTGCCAAAATGACCCCCACATACATAAGTGTGACAGAAATTTAAAATTGAATTAAAATCAGAATCATGCACACACCTACGAAGAATCTGATAGGGCAATATTTCCACAAGTATGGGTCATCCCACACATAAAACTGTGCATCCTTTTTAAGTTTCTCACGTTGGTGCTTGTTTAGGGTGCTGGGAACTTGTTTAGACACCAAATAATTCACTAAATCAGCATACCATGGCTCACTTACCTCAATCGACAGCAACTGCTCGTCTGGGAACGTATCTAGGATAGGTAATGGCTCTTCATCATGCACCAAACGGCTCAGGTAGTCAGCCACCACGTTCTCACTTCCTTTCTTGTCTCTGATTTTGATGTCAAACTCTTGGAGAAGGAGCATGCAACGAATAAGCCTTGGCTTGACCTCTTTCTTCATGAGTAAGTACTTCAACGTTGCATGATCAGAATAAACAATGACTTTAGTCCCAAGTAAATAAGAACGAAACTTATCTAAAGCAAACACAACAACAAGGAGTTCTTTTTCAGTGATGGAGTAGTTCAATTGAGCATCATTCAAGGTCCGAGAGGCATAATAGATGACATGCGGGTGCTTGTCCTTCCTTTGTCCCAAAATAGCCCCTAACGCATAATTTGAGGCATCGCATATAAGCTCAAAATGAAGGCTCTAATCTGGTGGAACTATGATGGGTGCCGAGGTAAACATTTCCTTGAGGTGATTGAAGGCCTTTTCACATTCCTTGTTGAATTTAAAGGGCACATCTTTCTGTAAAAGTCAGCACAAGGGTGTTGCAATCTTCAAGAAGTCTTTGATGAATCGCCTATAGAATCCTACAAGTCCAAGAAAAGAACGAACCTCTCTCACCGAAGTGGAAGAGGGTAAGTAGCGTACAAGATCTATTTTCAATTTATCAACCTCAATTCCCCTTTCTGAAATTATGTGACCTAAAACTGTACCTTGTTTTACCATAAAGTGACACTTTTCCCAATTTAAAACAAGGTTAGTTTCCATGCAACGTTTCAAGATTAAAGTGAGATTAGTTAGACAACCATCAAACGAATCACCAAAGACATTAAAATCATCCATGAAACCCTCAATGATCTTCTCAGCAAAATTTGAAAAGATACTTACCATGCATCTTTGAAAGGTGGCTGGTGCATTACATAAACCAAATGGCATTCGATGATAAGCAAAAGTACCAAACGGACAAGTAAAAGTAGTCTTTTCTTGGTCGTTTGGAGCTATAACAATCTGATTATATCCCTCATAACCATTAAGAAAGCAATAAAACGAATGACCAGCTAACCTTTCAAGCATTTGATCAATGAACGGCAAATGGAAGTGATATTTCCTTGTGGTGGCGTTGAACTTCCTATAATTAATGCAAACCCTCTAACCTGTTTGGATACAAGTGGGGACAAGTTCATTCTCTTCGTTCTTCACCACAGTGACTCCAGATTTCTTTGGTACAACTTAAACCGGTGAAACCCAACAACTATCCGATATTGGATAAATCACTCCACAATCAAGAAGCTTGATAATCTCCTTTTTTCACAACTTCCATCATTGGAGGGTTGAGTCGGAGTTGAGCCTCTCGAGTTGGTTTAGCCCCCTCCTCTAGAAGTATGCAATGCATGCATGTTGTAGGGCTAATTCCCTTAATGTCGGCCAATGGCTATTTTGTGGTCTTTCAACACCCAAACCAACGTTTCCTCCTCCATTGCCATGAGTGATGAAGAAACTATGACGGGCAATGTCTCGTTATCTCCCAAAAAGACATACTTCAAATGATCCGGTAATGGTTTAAGCTCAAGAGTGGGTGCCTGAATCACTGAAGGTAACAACTTGTTAGTAGAAACGGGAATTAGAATTGGGATTTGAGGCTTACCAACGTGTTGTGGCACAGATTCAAAGGTAGCCACTATCTCGCTAATTTCTGCATGATTAGGCTCGGTCACTTTGTCTTTGAGTCCAATTCCTTGTGCAATGGTTGTTTAAAGGGCATCCCTTTCCAAAGAGTCAAGAAATTTATGCGCCAACGAATCCAAAATATTAATAGAGAAACAAGAATGATCATCAATAAGATATCTAATAGCTTCAGAAATATTAAAATCGATGACATCCCCATCAAATTCCATTGTTAACGTCCCCTTGAACACATCTATCTTAGTTCGGGCTGTTTTCATGAATGGTTTTCCAAGTAGGATCAGCAATGGAGTAGAATGGGATGAATCTTCCATCTCAAGCACATAGAAATCTGCTAGAAATATCAAGTGCTCAACCTACACCAAAACATCTTCCAAAACACTTTTCGGATATGCATTAGAACGATCAGCAAATTGAATAATAACACCATCGTTTTTAAGCTCTCCTAGATTCATAGATGCATAGATGGAGTATGGCATGACATTTATGGAAGCACCTAAATCTAACATAGCATGTTCAAACTTGGTATTGCCAATAACACAAGGAATTGTAAAACTAC
>JADOBS010303156.1:0-16980 GCA_015708375.1 Cydonia oblonga
TTTTTTTTTGCATAGAATTTATATTTTGTTGTTACGATTTTATTGAAATTATTAAAACATCATTAATTAACTGGTGTTAATGAATGCTAACGGGTTGATTCAAAGTGACCAGTTATTTAACAGATTGTTAACGGGTTCATCTGTTAACGATCCGACCCGTTAAGTACCCACTCAAATATTAATATTAACGGATCAGGTCGAATCGGGTTAACAGGTCGGGTCAAAATGCCACCTCTAGGTGTAATAGCTAATAGGGTAATGGAGTTTGTTCTATCCTGCGCATATATAGAGGATTTGTGGAGGGAATATGTCTAAATTGCCCCCTGAGGGGACAATAGTATATAAATGGTGGACAACAACATGGTGCAGAATTACTACTTGGAGAACAATGCCCTGGTCCCAACAGCAAAAGAAGATTAATGCCACCAAGAAACATGAGATTTCAATACATTTTCCTGAAACCCCTTGCAGTTTTTCTATGTACTGATGAGGTCCTTCCATTTCTGCATTTTTTCTCTCGAGTCGCCCTTGATATGATTGCAGACATTGAACACTATTTAGTGAGCGTTTTCCTTCTTAATCACCCATTTTAATTACCTGAGTTTCCATTTCTTTACATTTGACAGTCTGATTGACAGGATAGGAAAGTAGGTCCAATAAATTTCCCATATTTTGAGCATTCTTTTTTCTTGCTTCTTTTGCAAATACTAGTAAAATCTCGTCAGACATTTGCCCAAGCTCTCTGTGTCCAAACATGTGGTATATAACATGAGGGTGGATAGTTTTTGGGGTCTTGTTTCTTTGGTAATTGGTTTTGGGATCTTGGGTATTTTGGTGGTACATGGTTTTGGGGTCTTTGATTATGGGTAGTTTTTTTCATTCACCTGTTTTTACTTCTAATACCATTCTTAATTTTTTTCGCCGAATCGAATGAATTGAGAAAAAAGTTAACAAAGATGTATGTGTAAAAAGGAGTGTGAATAGCACTACCCCTTGATTATTAGTACTGAAAAAGGAAAGCATAGTTTGGGGAAGGGAAGCCAAGGGAGAATTGGTAAATTTTTCATTAAGTTGGAATGATATTCTATGCACGATTATATGTAACTGTCTTATGACAATGAGAAAGATGGTGATCTTATCGTTCGTTGGTGTTTAAATCAGAGAAAATTTTTACATGCGCCGCTTGTATTTAACTTTTCTTTGACAATGTAAAAAGAGAGTTGATTCTCGAACATTCATGAATGTCGGCGTTGCATTATGAAAAGAATTTTGTAAGCACCAAAACTTTCCTTTGACAATATGCGAAAGCAAATTTAATTGTTATCTTATTTTGTCGCTTTAGGAAATATTTTGTACTCAAGGACATTTCTCTGACAATGCAAAATGAAATCTAATTGTTGTCGTTTAATAGTGTTGCATTAGCGAAATATTTTGTGCGTGTCGATTTTATTTAACCGTTATCTTATTTTGTCGCGTCAGGGAAGATTTTATACTCGACGACTTTTCTCTAACAACGCAAAATGAAATCTAATCATTGTCGTGTATCGATGTCGCATTAGTGAAAGATTTCAGTTATATTTAACTATTCTCCTCCACCAATATGCGTAAGCAAAGTTAATTGTTATCTTATTTTGTCGCATTAGGGAAGATTTTGTACTCAACGACAAATCTTATTGCTGTCGTTTATCGATGTCGCATTAGAGAAAGATTTTGTGAGTGTCAGTTATATTTAAATGTTCTCCTTCGACAATATGCATAAGCAAAGTAATCGTTATCTTATTTTGTCGCATTAAGGAAGATTTTGTACTCGACGACTTTTCTCTGACAATGCAAACTGAAGTCTAATTGTTGTCGTTTATTGATGTCACATTAGAGAAATATTGTGTGCTCATTGGTTATATTTAACTGTTCTTTGCCGACAATATGCGTAAGGAAAGTTAAATGTTATCTTATTTTATCACATTAGGGAAGACTTTGTACTTGCCTACTTTCCTTTGACAACGCAAAATGAAATTTAATTGTTCTCTCTTCTTATCAATGTCGTATTGGGGACATATTTTGTGCACATCAGTTATATCTAACTTTTATTTGATAGCGCAAAAGCAAAATTTACTATTATCTTATCAATGTTGCATTAGGGAAGATTTTGTACTCGGGACTTGTCCCAAGCAATGCAAAATAAAAAAAAATTGAATTGTAATTGTTGATATTATATAACATTAGAGAAAGATTTTGTACGCATCGGTTATATGAAACTTTTCTCATACAATACACAGAAGGTAATTGTTACGGTTTAATGGATTCTCCTCGGAGAAAGGTTATGCTTAAGCCAATTATATTTTTCCTCACAATGCATGTGGTACATACCTACTACTACTAATGCAATCGAAGAATTCAATAATTTGTCCTGCATTCTGCAAAGCACTAGTCGAGAGTCGGGTAATTTTATATGGTGTGTGTAGGTGGGAGGCATGCATGCATATGATTGGAAGTTGAAACATCACGTCTATCAAATTTAAATTGTCATTAGGAAACAGTTCCATAAAGAAAAGACACAAAAAGGAAAAGGGTTTTCAGGTGCGAATCAATCATTTGCCAAAAATGATGGGTATATATGAATATATAGATAATATTTCTTTGAAACTTGTACCTTTTTTTGTGTGAATTACCATTGATTTCAAAGCCTACAAAAATATCATTGAAAATGAAGCTTTTTCCCCTCTCTCCATAATCCCTCCCTAGAGATTGGAGAACGGCACTGTAAGGTGTTAGTCTTGCTTCACGCAGAAACTAACATGCATTTTTATAAGATTAAAGAGGCCGTTGATAATCATTTCGTTTTTACTTTTTAGTTTTGATTTTTTAACGATTTTGAACATTTGTTTGGTAAAGTTTAGAAAAATAAAAAGAGTATCTCCTCTTAGTTCTGCACATTCTTTCTGCTTTGTCTAGTATGGTACGGACGGGGATCCATGATCATGATCGTTGGATTCTTGACTTGACTAAAGATCCACCAGCCACGGATCTCGGTCCATGCTATTGGCCGGTCCATTCTAGAATGAAAAGGCCGGCATTTTATGCAAAGTATTCCGTTTCCATGGGCAAATGGGGAATCAGGATGCCCTAAATAAGTTCCAATTTCTCACTTCACCACGCAAAGAAAGATGAAAGAGCTTAAAGCCAAGTTAGAGACACAATTAAATTGAAAAACTGAAGCTCATACCTCACAGCCCGTAGAAGTAGTATTAGATATACAAGTTAAGTGCAAGAATTTTAAGCAAGCGGTTGACCAGCTAGCAGATTCAATTTAATACATACACGCGCAACTTATGGCATCACAACTTCAGGCTCGTCGTCCTTCTTTTCGTCACCATCTTTGTCATCATCACAAGCGTTCAACCAGACTTAAATAGCAAAACTGCTTTCTGATCCAAGTAGAAGTAGACAAAGTGGTTTGTTTCATGAGTCACATACGAACCTGCACAAAGGAAAAACGTGAAAATATATTCGTGAATACTTCTTGTTTGATGGAATGAATTATTTGTAGTTCCACATGTTATACAACAATTTCAAGATTAGATTGATCAAGGAAAAGAAAAAATATTCCGAAAATCCAAAATATCGAAACACAACTTCAATATGTTGCATTCTGAATGGACCAAGAAACTTTAGCACCCTTAGTAGGCCTGGTTTCATCTAAAGCTGGATGCCATATCAAAGATACCAAAGGTGTCAAACACAAGCCTTTGCCTGCTATGTTGGTTATCTGCATACATCTGTCAGGAATATAATGAAAACAGTTGATTGCAGACTCCCAGCTAGTTTAGACCCAACCAAATATGGCCTCGTTTGGTTAGTAGGATTGGATTGTTATGGATCACTATCCAGTTTAAAGGCAAATTCAAGGTAGAAGTGAATGATTTTTCATTTAGAGGGGAACAGAAGAGGATTAGACATGAAGAAAACTCATCCCTGATCCTACCATTTTGGAGAGGGTTTAGGTTCCCTTTGTGAGTTAATCCATCTTCAACCCTCTAGTTGGTCATAATTTTTTTCATTTTTCCCCTCAACATGCCTTGGGATTAGGGAGTTATCCATTCCGATCCAATCACACGTACCAAGCAAGCCCAATGAGTGCAAACGCTCTGAACTCTGTGCTTGTGAGGTTCAAAACAAACCAAAAGGGTGCTAGTGGAAGACACATAGGAGACTCACAAGCCAATTATGAACTGTTCAACCTAGGTGGCCTCATGTTTTTACTAAAGAAAATGTTGCTCTGATTATCCAAGGCAATCCCACCAACTGTTTCCTTCAGTTAGAAATGGCACAAACTAATACTCATACGAAACATAAAATATAGGAACTTTGTTAAAGCCGGGGAGTGATATTGAATTTTACACCAACACCAAAACAATTGCATGTGAAAAATGCAACAGCAGAAAACACGTAACAATGAGAAAGAATCAAAATATATGTTGCATATACAGAAGTGGAACAACAACATAACAGACTTATAAGGACATTCACTTTTAGAGCAAGTAAATCAATGCCTCAGCGGGCTGCCTCTTGCGTGGTAGTACATCACTAACACAACATTTTAAAATGGATAGGCTATCACTAAACTTTTTTGGCTCAATCTGTGGTCAGTGAATTTCTTAAACATCTCACCTAAATTTTTTCTAGACTAACCACCTAAAATCTCTCTCCTCCAAATAACCAGCTAAGCATATAGGCATGTTGTCACACACTATACAGAAGCGAAACCCCAACCATTTTCTGGTCTGCTGCCTCCTCCAAGGGTATGATAAGACATTGATCTAGAAAAGCCGACAACTTAATTTCGGTACAGTCAGCATGAAAGACAAGCCAACAACTTAATTTCGCTTGTTAGCAAACATGATTTTATTGCAGAGTGATTATATACAAGATTGAGTCCCCAACTTTCGATCACTTAAAATTCCCTTTCCACCATTCAACAGTAGCCGAATATCAACCACTAAACAAAAGGTTGAGGAAAGATCACTAACACAGATCCGGATCTGCTGGAGAATAAACATTCGGCATCAGCGTTTCTCCTATTTGAGTTGAGCACGATTTCATGTCCACAAATAAAGTAACATGTATAGTCGGCTACGATAACACCAGACCTATATTTATATGATCAAAGTTTTCAGCCATTCTACTTAGAATTTGTTAATCTGAGTGAGCTTCAATGTTTTCTTCAAAAAGAACTATAAAATTCCAGTACTTTTTTCAAGATCCAGCTGATAATGGTTTATGACATAGGAATCCATTAAAGCTTTAGATCTATTCCATTTCAAACAAAACAACTCATCCTAATTAAACCACCAAAAAAAAAAAAAAAATCAATTAACAACTAAAATCACAAAACAATGAATTATATTTTCTTCAATGTCGCCAAATGTTTTCAAATAATAAATCTGAACGAACCCCAGAAAAGAAAAGGAAAGAAATTGAATGAATTACCAAAATTACGGCCTACAATGCAATGCCAAGTGGCTCCATGCTTCTTATCGAACTCCTTCTTTATATACTCGGCAACGTCCTTCTCCACGTTGTGCTTCTCAAATGCCTGAACAGAACAAAACCCAGAAATTCAATTTTCCATCCCCAAAAAACCCATTTCTGAATTCAATCCAAACACCAATATAGCAAGAAAAATCGCAAAACAAAGTTAGAGAGAGAGAGCTAACCCCGATGGCGATGTCGACGGCCTCCTTCTGCATATCCTGCAACATGTCGGCGCTCTTGATGATGACGCGCTTGCCGGTGGGAGTGGTGACAGCCGAGGAGGGTTTCCGGTCGTCGGAATTGGGCTTCGCCGACAGAGCTCCGGCGACGCTTCTCTTTGCGTCTTCGCTCATACTTTTTGTGGTTTTCGTCTCCGCTTCGCTTGCAAAAGCGAGTGCGTTTGGTTCCGATTTGGTAATAAATCAGAGCTTTGCCTGGAAAAGCAGGACGAAACTTGTTCCTTTCTGCTCAGGGAAGATGAACAACGCCCTCCACATCCACCCTTCTCTCTGCTCTGCTCTCTCTCACTCTCTGTGCGAGTCCCTGAGTGTGACTGGCTGTGATGAACTGGAAAGTGTGTTATGATTGTTTTCTTTTAACTTTTCGGAGCCTTTGTTTTTTTACCGCGGTTTGGTTTCGGTATTTTAACCGCATACTGGAACTTGCGGGAGTTAATTAAATTAAACGAGTTTCACTTTCATATTTACCCGAAGACAAATGAATTAGCGGTGGCTTATGTTATTTACTACAATATATTGACTAAACGATCTTAGTTTTAATTTATTTTTTACATAGATAATTTTTACAGTATGATTCATAGTATGAACGGTTATAATTATAAGTACAATGCTCCATGATTAAAATATTAAAAATTTTGATTAAAAAATCATATTTATCGTTAAGTAGTCAAATATTATTTATTTTAACCACGTTCGGGAACTTGCAAGAGTCAATTAAACGAGTTTCACTTTCATATTTACCTGAAGACAAAGAATTTAACGGTGATGTGAGTTTCTGAATGAGACGTGACGGTGTCGTTTTTACTCTTTTGGGGGAAGTTTAATTTTTTTTTTTTTTTGTTGAATGGGGGAAGATAATTTCATACAAAAACGTCCGACCAAATTTTATATGTTCATTTATTGTGTGATGATGGCTGTGTTTCAACCTTTTTGTACTTTCCAGCTTCAACTCATCATTACCACTACAGAACAAAAATCACCAGGCCTTTATAAATAAATAAAATGAAATAGGACCAACCTGCCACGTCATTCGTACGAGAAGCATTGCACTTTGTATTTTCATTTTACTTGAAGTACGCCGGTTTATGGAATGTGAAAACCGTCGTGCCGAAATTTCTCTCGTTTACCTGTTTGGGTTTCTTGATTGCGTTGTTATGAATATTTATTGTTATTTTGATCGATATTGAGTCCATATCATAAAAAAAAGATGAATATTGAGTTCATATTATAAAAAAAAGCTTCTCACTTTTTCCATGTAAGCATTTAACAAAGATCACGTATCAACTTGAATTAGAGACCCAGGGCCATCTTCAATCGAAAAGGGACCAAAGAAAGATCCATATGTAACCCTATAGTTTTGCAAGAAATTTTTTTTTTAATAAATAGTATCAGATTATATTTTATATCATCTTCAACTAAGGAGTCCAAAGAGTCAGACCAAAACATAGCTCGTTTGACAAAAAACTCATCTCCAACTGAATGAGGCTATTTTTTAGCTCCCTCAATAATTTATTATGTTAATTGAATTAAACTACCATATTAAAATAAGGTTTTGGGACAAATTTTGAGTATCACTTGTCGCTAAATAAATAAGCCTCCAAATTTCTTATCTTTATATAATAAAATGATGTGAAAATTGGTGAAGAATTAAAATAAAATGAGGTAAGATAGTATGAAATTGTGAAAAGGTGAGAAATGGTGTATAAATGACTTAAGTGTTTATAAGAAGAAAAAAATCGTCTAAAAAAATTTCAAATCTAACAATAACCTGACGTCAGCTAGCATGGGTTTTGGCTGGTGCAAACGGGCTGGCTCTTTTTTGCCAACCCGCTGGCCTGGTGGATGAATTATGGTCCGGTGGGCCCAACATTCCCTTTGGCCTAGCACTCAGTTGGAGACGATTTTCATGTCAAAACGGGCTATATTTTGGCATATGGCTCTTGCCTGGTCGGTTGGAGATGGCCTAATAGTGCTTAGTGGACTTACTTTGGTTAGCATGCTATCCTGAGAAGTACCTCATGGTTTGTGTGTAAGTGACATCTTAATGAGTTTACGTATTTACTAGACTTCTAGAGGAAAGTAACGATAATGTATGATTGTTAGTCTGAAAATATGAACTGGAAATTATATTAGAAGTATTTGTAGAACTTTTATGTCTGTATGACAAGATTTGCTTGTCAAGTGGAATTGATAGTGTATGTGCTCCCATTGTAAATCACGGATGTTGATGTATGAGGTATGATGTGTGATAATGTGACAGCACCATATAACAGTGTGGTACATAGATGGTCTCGCCTGGTAATCTAAATTAGGGGGATCACACGCATTATAGGGGTCATTCCACCTAGTTAATTTGCATCGGTGGGTCACTACCTACTGGTTAAATCATTTCCATACGTAGTCCCGCCTGGTTAATCTGCATTGGAGAACCACATTATTAGAGGCATGTCTATGATCCTGCCTGGTTAATCAACAATGAGGACCATACATATTCTAGGTGTGATCATGCTTGGTATATCCACATTGAAGATCACTACCTAGTACTACAGGATACGGTCCTACTTGGTATATCTGCAATGGGGGGACCATACATATTCTAGGAGTGATGATGCTTAGTATATATGTGATGAGTGATCACTGCCTACATTATTAAACTATGTCTATGGACCTGCTTGGTATATTCGAGATGGGGGACCATACGTATCCAAGGTGTCATCATGCTTGGTATATCCACGATGGGTGATCATTACCAAGTACTATAGGATACAATCATGTTTGGTATATCTGCGAATGGGGGGTCATAAGTATGCTAATAGTAATCATGCTTGGTATATCCACGATGGATGATCACTGCTTACGCTATTAAATTAGGCCTATGGTTGTGCTTGGTAAATTTGCAATGGGCGACAACTTCATAGTTAGATTCAGTTAAGCTTTCTGGAATCCCTTTTCCTATTTGGTTCCATTCAGTGGTTCGGAACCCTACCTTCGATTGGATTTCATTGATTTGGTTCTGAATCCTATTTCATGTTCGATTCTATTAAGTTAGTTCAGAATTACATTTGTGGTTGTAACTTAGGATTGCAATGTTGGATAATGGATTTTAGTAACGAAATACAACAAACCTTATAGAGGTTGGCCTTATTAAAAATTATTAAAGTGATATATGATCTTGTTGGTTGATCGTAGTTAAATGTTAATATTGTGCAGCTTGGATTCATGGAGTCGATTATTTGTTGTGATTGTTTGGAAAATATGTGATGTATGCGAGTGACGAAATGACAATCCTAGTTGGCATATAGTTTCATTATGTATTCTAGAATCTAGTGATTCATGCTATTGGAGTTTTATTGAGTGATATTGGAATTCTATGTTTCTCTGCTAGAAAGTACCATGAGAAATGTCAGAGTTTCGCAAATGGTGAACCACAGGTAGATCCCGTCTTAAGGTACGTAGACAGCCTAACATAAAGGTTTGATACAACAATAAAATAAAGAAAAATGTTACTACATTATCGAACTATTAGGTTGTTTTTTGTTATGATTCGTAAGCAAGGTATGATTGATGAACAAGTATTTTTTTACATCGCGTTTCGTTCTTGAACGTACTTCCGGGATAAGGGGGCGACACATTTCCTTAGTAAATCGTGGCAGATTACGAAAAGGTATGAGCTGGCATTTTTTAGAGTATTTAATGAGACACCGAAACTATTATTATACTCGTAGACTTTAGGCGCATGTTGACGACAAATTAACAAAACTTAAATGTTTGACAGAATTTATATCGAAAGTTATATTGACATGTCCCATGTATGATATATCATACATTGATTAGTTAACTTTGCAAGAAAATTGTAAACTTGAATATTAATGGAAGAACAATAATAGTGTGTGTCATGGGTCCATTGATAAAATACTAGGTACATTATGTAAAAATTATACGTACATTATGTATGCATGATTCTTTCTCGAACATTATTTTTTTATAGAGATATTTGTTAATTTGTTTTCTGAATTTGTATAAAGATATCAATTTTCCTTCCGAATTTTAATTTTAGCCGATCATCCCCTTGAACATTCCTCCCTACCCTAAATTTTCATTCAATTTTCATCCATCCAATTTTCCATTTTTCCCCTATACACTTGTCATGTGTTGTCTGCGTGATCAAAATGGATAAAAAATTGAACGAAATTTTTTATAATATACCGTTTGGGAGAAATTGGCTATTTACAAAAGTTCACAGAGTAACCGGCTAAAATTAATGTTTAGAGGGAATTGGCTAATTATAAAAGTTAAGGAGGTAATTGACTGAAATTAAAGCTCAATGGAAAATTGACAGCTCTATACAAGTTTAGGGAGCAAATCGAAAAATATGTCTTTTTTTATTTATTTATGAGTGAGCGGTTGGGATTTAATTAAATTTTAGGGTTGTGATTTTCACACACCCTTAACTACTTTTCCCACACCCCTCCCTATTTTTTTAATACTTAATTGGTATCCTACTATTTAATCTTTCATATATACCCTTCCTACTTTTTGATGGTAGTTAATGAAAGATTAAATAGGGAGGGGTATATATGGAAGATTAAATAGTAGGATACCAATTAAGTACTAAAAAATAGGAAGAGGTGTGGGAAAAGTAGTTAAGGGTGCGTGAAAATCACAACCCAAATTTTAAACCTCAACTATTTTTATCTGTATCTATATATACAAGCCCTTTAAAGAGAAGTCATCCCCAATTTTTGAAAAAGGAATTGAGATTAGTTATGGAACCCATTTCACATCGAACTTCAAAGATCCAAACCGTCTTTTTTGTAAGTCTTGATTCATAGATTATCTATGTCAAATTTCATTTCAAGCCAAAACTATTTTAATTGCCATGTTGAAATTTTAATGCTTCTTAAAACATAATGTTCGTCAATTTATTTAAGCTTAATTAGATGTCTTAAATATTTCTAATTTGGTTAATATTTTTCAAGATTGATCTACGTGGTTCAACTTTAAAATCAATTACCACATGTAGAGTAGGGAAATACTATTCGAGGCCCAAATACTTAGGGGAGCAAAGTTTAATGATGTACAAACAAATGGGGGCCCAAATATTTCGAGGCCCACCCTAAACTTTGAGCAGCTATCGTTGAGTACATGCAGTCCCTCGGCTGCTATGATTGGGTATGTGACGCGTGTCCCTCGGATAGCACGAAAACTGCCAGCTTTGATATGGGCAAGAAGTTTATCTACAGGCAATGCATCAAAGCGATGACATTGTAATTCGCGAAACCACCGCCAATCAGCAGACGCCAACACATCGTAGGCGTTGGGCAAACACCTCACGCGCCAATTATTTCACACATATGATCATTATATCCACTGTGCCTCTGACGTGGCTCGCGATCGTAAGCATTGACAAGTTCAAGAAATATTATTTTTTTTAATGACTGCTTTCCCGCACCTCGCAAGAAATATAGGTGTTCCTTCTATTTCATCACGAGTAGAGGGATTAAATTTGTAAATTAAATTTTGTAAAATAAGTGATATAAAAGTTGACGGTTTGATTATTACTCTTATTAATAACATATCATTTAATTTATAAATTTAGTTTCTCTAATATAACCTATTTTATCAATAATCGCAATTAGGGATGGCAATGGGACAGATTGAGTTCGGATGTGCCATCCCCATAATCGAACTCGTTTGTTTTCCCCGTACCTGTAACCGTAGAAAACCCAAACGGGTATTCCCCATAACCGAATCTATTGGGTAACGGATTTCCCATTGGGTAACGATTTTCCTATTATGAATTTATAATATTTCTTTCTTACAAAAAATTAATGGAAAATTTGGAAAAGTAACCATATTTTAGACCCTATATAGAATTATAGCCATCATTTTAGTTTTATGATAATTTTAACCAAAATTTGATATAAAAGTACTAATATACCCTTAATATTAGAGTTTCTCACAACAAAAACAAAATCTCCTTTAAACTCTCTCGCAACCATCTGATTTCTCACCTTAAACCAGAAGCGCACCCTTTGCCGATTTCTTATGGTTTTATGTTAATTTACTAGGTTATCTTCATTTTTTAGGTTATCTGATTACATTTGAATATCTATACACACACACACAAGCACACACATATATATAGATTAAAAAAGAGTGTAGGAAATGAAGGGGTTCGAGTGTATGGGTACTGGGTAGTATTCAAGAGGCTACCTTTTTTATGCTTCAAGATCTCAATTAATTGTTGTTTTTTCATGGTTAAGAGCAATGTGGATTTTTTTTTGTCATTAATGGTATATTAGTACTTTTACATCAAGTTTTGATTAGAATTATCATAAAACTAAAATGATGACTCTAATTCTATATGGGGTCTAAAATATGGTTACTTTTCCAAATTTCTCAAAATTAACTATAGAGGGTCATTTCCTGCCTCTTCAGAGCATACAACACGTCTATGGTGGTCACAATCTTCCTCCTGGCGTGCTCGATGTAGGTCACGGCGTCACGAATCACGTTCTCCAAAAAGATCTTAAGAACCCCTCTAGTCTTTTCATAGATCAAACCGTTGATACGCTTCACGCTACCTCTGCGAGCAAGATGACGAATGGCAGGCTTGGTGATGCCCTGGATGTTGTTCCTCATCATCTTACGATGTTGTTTTGCTCCTCCCTTTCCACGGTCTGTCATTTTCTCGGAAATTTTTTTGGTGAAAAGGTTTTATTTTTAATTGGGAAGAGAAATTGGAGTTTGATTTGATCCTTGCTAAAATTTAACTGATGCATTCAAAAACTTGGAGATTCACAAAAGGTTGAAGGCTGCTGCTAATTTGTAAGATTCCTTGAGTTCTTCCATTTTTTGACCTTTGAGTTCCTCTAGATTCCTTGATTGAAAACATTAATTTTTTTGGAATAAAGATAGAGACTTTTAAGTGTGTGATGCGCGCTCAAGACCTTTGGCCCCTGTTTGGCACACCGTATAAGGCATCAGATAATACTAATAATACGGTGTACGGTGTTTGATGACCGTTTGGATTACATAGGCACTGGATTAAATAATTCGGGCCCACCTTTTTTACACAATATTTACCCGCTTGCTTATACCGTCGAATTTTTGGCAAAGTCTGCAACTCAGCGAACTAGCCTATCCCAACGTCTAAGTCACTTCAAAACTAGTCTAGGGTCCCAGTAGAGTTGGTTAGGACCCTTTTTGAACCTTAAAACCTTGAAAAATCTTGACGATCATGTCATAGTAACTTCCACCTTGCTGGAGCTCGCGAGTTCTAGAGTTCTTGACGTCATTTCTTCAAACTAACGGTACCACCAGTCTTATGAAGTCAAGATGAGAGTGATGATGGCCTCAGAAAAGGTCGATCCGTGAAGTTTGGATGGTATTTGAAGGTTGGAGGATACGGTCGTATGAACGAGGGAGAGTGTTTGAGAAAGAAGGAAAGAGATGAAGGTTTTGCACGTGTGTATGTGTGTGTATGCTACGGGATAGGCCAAAAATAAAAGGGTCTCAAGCCCTAATTGGGCTACAATGTTTCAGGCTTAAACAATTGAGTTCAACTAAAAAGAAAACCAACCCAAATTTCACTTATTCCTTCGTAATATTTTCGTTATGAACCCGATTCGGCCCTAACTCGCGTCAACGCTCTCATGATGTCGAGTATGATTTGATCACGTTAGCGGAAAAAATAATTTAAAACTATATACGTACATCCATGTCGCTAAGCCTCGATGGCATTATCGTCACTTTACATACTCAGGGACAAAATATATATATATATATATATATATATATATATTTATTCGGTACGGGTCATCATAGACTAAATTTTGGAAACCAACGGAGAGGGGGTGATGTGCCTTATATGTACATACCCATCTCCATATAGCACAAGGCCTTTTGAGAACTTACTGGTTTCGTGTTTCATCGGAACTCCAAAGTTAAGCGAGTTCTGTCACAGCTCGTCCCGAATTATTTTTATCAATGACGTGAAATTACTAATTTGCCTTTAGACGTTAAATTGTGTGGTGTAGTATGTGTATTAGTTTTGGACCAATCTAAGTTGATCCTAATTGTTTGGACCCAATTAGAACTAAGTCATTTTTTGTTTTTGGTTGGTTGAAAGCTGGACCACATAACTCACACACACACACACATCAATCCCATTGGACAGAAACCCTAACGGCGTTAGGGAATATTCCGTTAAATAGAAGCATATACCGTCAAAGTTGACCTAGACGCCGTAAGCATATTCCGTCAAAGTTGACGGAATATTCCCTGTCTTCTCCGGTGGCCTTCGCCGAAGTCGGCCGCTGTCTGTTACGCTGGAAACTGGAAAATTTTAAAACTTCATTTTCTATTTCATTTCTCAACCAAATTCCACAAATCTTATATAGATTTGAAGCTCTCAACAAGGAGAACATAACCTTACCTATTTGGAGCCCTAAAACCGACGAAAAGCGATCGGAAAATCCTTCGAATTTTTTGCGAAGTCTGCAACTCAGCGAACTAACCTATCCCAACATCTAAGTCACTTCAAAACTAGCCTAGGGTCCCAGTAGAGTTGGTTATGACCCTTTTTGAACCTTAAAACCTCGAAAAATCTGGACGATCATGTCGGAGTAACTTCCACCTTGCCGGAGCTCATGAGTTCTTGAGTTCTTGACGTCATTTCTTCAAACTAACGGTACCACCAGTCTTTTGAAGTCAAGATGAGAGTGATGATGGTCTCAGAAAGGTCGATCCGTGAAGTTGGGATGGTATTTGAAGGTTGGAGGATACAATCGTATGAACGAGGGAGAGTGTTCGAGAAAGAAGGAGAGATAGGAAGGTTTGGCACGTGTGTATGTGTGTGTATGCTATGGGATAGGCCAAAAATAAAAGGGTCTCAAGTCCTAATTAGGCTACAATGTTTCAGGCTTAAACAATTGAGTTCAACTAAAAAGAAAACCAACCCAAATTTCACTTATTCCTTCGTAATATTTTCGTTACGAACCCGATTCGGCCCTAACTCGCGTCAACGCTCTCATGATGTCGAGTACGATTTGATCATGTCAGCGGAAAAAATAATTTAAAACTATATATGTACATCCACGTCGCTAAGCCTCAAGGGCATTATCGTTACTTTACATACTCAGGGACTATATATTCGGGACGGGTTGTCACAGACTAAATTTTAGAAACTAAAGAACATGAAAGTTGATGATTGATTTATTACTTAAACGTTGATAAACGTGCTCGTTCCTATTAGTGCCACATCATTTAGTTTGCAAATTTAATATTTAAATTTAGTCTCCCTAGCATTTCTTATTTTATAATAATAAGGCACTTATTTCCCACAATTATGGTGGATAATTAAATTCATTAACATAATTATAGTGTTATGGCACAATTGTAAATAATTTGAAAATAATAAGTATTTCTTTGTTTACATGACTCTACTTCAAATTTGGGTTTTAATTGAATGTTTAAAATGAAATGGATTTTTATCAAGAAAATAAGTGTTGCATGAGCTTATATTTTTCTTCAATTTACTCTCAATTTCTAAGTTCCTAAGGTCGTAGCTTTCGCAGTAGCTTCATCGATGTTACCTACCAAATAAAAGGTCTGCTCAGGAAGGCCGTCTAATTCTCCAGAAAGGATCAATTTAAACCCTCTAATTGTTTATGCTAGACCAACATATTTTCCTGAGGAACCGGTAAATACTTCTGCTACGAAAAAGGGTTGTGATAAGAAATCATCTCCATATTAACTATTTTAACTATCTGGGAGACCATAACTTGAGATCTCTTTCCATAATAAGATGTATATAGAATTAGACTGTGAGTTTGTAATACTGTATCACTTCGATACAGTATTCCTATTACAACTATTAATTTGTGGTATCAATATTTTATATAAAATGATAAAATTGGAGTATTAGTTTTTTGAATTTTGATCCAATTGTTATACAATTGCGTTAATTTTAATAAATAAATTTCACAAATTTTTAATTCAGCGCCAAAATTTAATGAACAAAATCCAAAGATCAATGCTCAATTTGTATCTTTATAACAATGACTTAGAACATAACATCTTAACTAACATATATAAAATATAGAACATAACATTTTAAGTAACATAAATAAAATATAGAACATAACATTTTAACTAACATATATAAAATATAGCTCACAGTATATATAACATCACTTATGAGAACCACGTTTTTATTTTTATTTTCTTATTACAAACGGTATTCTATAATAATGTATTGTAGAAGAAGGAGAAGACGATGCTAACAACCAGCACAAGTTATCACTTATTTTTCAAAATTTGAGTCATTAATAACTCTGGTTGATTAAATTTGTTTGTAAACAATGAACTTTGTTAGATTAAATGTTAAAACATCAATCAATGAGATCCGAACTCACGTTATCATGTAAAAACTCAACTTCTTTTCATGATAAAGCACCATTTGCTGTGGTTGGTTAAATTGAGATACCTATTAATTATTTTACATAATTTCAAGAAAGAAAAATAAATAAATTATGAGCGTGGTGTTCCCCTCCCCAGAAATGCGAGTAAAGCAACGCAATCGCTCATCCAAGTTTTTGATTTGGCTCCATTTCCAGATCCGCCAAGCTGAGTTTCCTTCCAAATCTTGCCAAACGTCGCTGTGAAACAGTCAATACGCAAGCAAGCAACCACAATTAAAACGCCAACGAACCCATCAAACTTCCCAACCTCCTATAAGACTCCATTAATACAGAAAATATCAGCTCTTGAAATCCAGAACCAGAGAGAGAGAGAGAGAGAGAGGAGTGTGTGTGTGTGTGTGTGTGTGGTAGTAATTTGCAAACCAGAAAATGGGCAGCAGCGGAAAGGGCCGGACAGTTCTGGAAGTGGGAGCCGACGGCGTCGCTCTCATCACCATCATCAACCCACCTGTCAATTCCCTCTCGTTCGATGGTACTTTTCTTCCCTCCAATTTTACCCATCACAAGTTTTGATCTTTTTGGATTTTGATTTGTTTATTTTTGTGGGTTTTCAGTTTTATGTTCTTCAAGTATTTGTATTATGTTTCAATAGTTAACTGGGTAGCTGAAATTATTACCCTTTGATCCATAATTTGATTCAAATAAGATACTGTCATTAACCAAAACGTGTTTAAATTCTACTAATTCCTCTCTCTCTCTCTCTCTCTCTCTCTCTCTCTCTC
>JADOBS010303157.1:0-16980 GCA_015708375.1 Cydonia oblonga
TTTTTTTTTTTTTTTAAACTATAGGGAATTTAACATATGTAATTTCATAATTTAATTTAGGTAATCAACGTAGCTTAAAAACGAAAAGGGCAAAATCGTCATTTCACGTCCTCGGGAATATATTTTGGGACGGGCTGTGACTTACAGCTTGTACTTAGGGAGAGATTTTTTGATGTGCAAAAAACACAGTCAAGCAGATGAATTGTAATAATACAATTGGTTGAAAACTTAAAAAAAAATATTTTCAATCAATTGTACTATGACACTTGATGCATTGTATATGTTATCAACATACTAAAAAAAATTCCGCACTTGGGAGGTGCCAAGACTGAAAATCACAAAAGGCCCCATCGGACGAGGGGATTTCAAAGAAAGTGTTTGGATTTGCCAAAAATGCTATATTTCTTTAAAAAAATTTGGAAACACTGTATTGATTGGATTTGAAAAAAACAATGTATTTTTTACACAAGCGATTTGATTGAACTACGCGAAGAAAAATTCAAGATTGTAAGCACGCTAGTTATTTTTAGCTAACTTGGCTAGGTCGAAGTTTGTCACATAAATATATATTTGAAATAACTATAGGCATTGTGCTCATGTTCAAATTTGTTCTTTGTAAATTAGAGGAATCCATGGAATAATAATAATAACATTGTAATAAGAAAGCTTTAAATGTCATTTACACTGTGTTTGGATGAAAAAAAATTTAAAATTACTAAAAAAAATTAAAACGACGGAAATTGAAATGACGGGATTTTATTTTATAGAATTTGTGAATTTTTTTGTTTGGTTAACAAAAAAAAAAAAACAAATGAATTGAATACGAAATTGGAAATTGACACCTATTTATATGGAATTTAAACTTGGGAATTGGATGTCCCAAATTCCAAGGTTTTTTCCAGGCAAAAATTATAAATTTCTATATTTATGAATCCAAACAAGGAATTTGGTGCATGTTAATTTATAAATTCTGACTTTAATTCAAAATTCAAGTTTATTTTCCTCATCCAAATATAATGTTAAGTAGTTAAAATTTGGTATCAGTGAAAATATCAATGTGCAAATATGTAAAAATATCGATACTCATGTTAGTTGCTTTTGATGGAAACAATGGAAATTTATAATGAAACTTTAGGGAATGTCAAACACTGATTTAGACGAAATATAAGAGTTTCTCTGATATTTAACTGATATATTGAAAATATCGACGAATCTGTCAATTTTAATCGAAATTTAAGAGTTTCTCTGATATGAGATTTAAGTTTAGATTTCACTTTCTCTTGTCATATCTTTCTTTTATTTTTTTTCGATATTTCCATAGATATATCGACTATATCAAAAAAATTTCAAAACTGCATTTAAGTTCCTTTAATTTGGAATCTTTTTCATCCAAATGGGCTCTGAATGGAAATGAAATCTGGGTTCTCGAGGATGTTTGAGCCGGGCTTTTTTTCTATATGCGTCATAGAAGATAAACCGGTATGGAATCATATGGACTCAACTTTGAATTCACGATCCAAACAAAGCACAGAAGGAAACGTCTATTCCTCTTGTACTGCAGATTTCGAGATCTTTTTCACTCTTCCTAATTGAGACACCTACCATTTATAATTGCTTACAAAATCATGAGAGATCCAAAGTAATCATTCACGGCAAAGAAATGGAAATGACATAATTGTCATTCTACAAACTTCCTTTTTAGCTGGATAATATATACTGTATTTGGCGTCCACGTATGTCTTTTTAAGAGATATGCAACGCTTGTTTTGTCTAACATCTCATATTTGTCAAATTATACGAGTAACTATGTTGATGTTTCTTTGTCGTTAACGCACTTAATATAGTTGTTTACTGTTGTGATCGATCGCTTGTGTCTTTTATGAGAGATACGGAGACCTACTATGTCTGACATATCATATTTGTCAAATTATACGAGTAACTGCATTGATTTTTAATTTACCGTGAACGCACTAAATGAATCTATATCCACTATCTCAGACGCCCACGTGCATCTTTCATGAGAGATATGCATGTCTGATACCTCATGTTTGTCGTATTATATAAGTAACTAAATTGTCAATTTTTTGTCGTAAACGCACTTGATGGAGCTATTTACTGTCTCGTACTCTTGAACAAGTCTTGATGATATATTTACATGTCTACTTCATCTGACATCTTACGTTTGTTATACGAGTAACTATATTGCCATCACGAGTAACTACATTAGGGTTACTTTGTCGTGAATGGACCGAACGAAGTTGTCTACTGTTTAGAGCACCTACCTCCATCTCTCATGGGAGACTTGCAAACCTACTTCTACGCCCGCTTACTCAGTGAATAAAGCTATATTCACTGATCTCAGACGCCAAACTGTATCATTTACAAGAAACAGATACGCATGTCTAACAACTCACATTTATCACAATCATCACACGTTTATCGGAATAACTGATCACGTAAATTCGTAATCACCATGCATACAATGCCGCAATTACGATCAACAACACGAAATTCTATGAAACTACTTACGAGAGAGATACGACTTCGTCCACAAAAAAACATGTAAATACATGCGTTGTAACCGTATACAGTACAAAACCCCCAACAAGTCACGAGATTCATCGTGCTCTGAACCCAGAGGAGGTTTTCCTACACAGAGCACTGTACTCTCGGGGAAGGTGAAGCCCAGGCTGCGCCTCTCCTGATTGGTCCACGTGGGTAACTGTCGTCCTACGTCAGAGAGTACACATATAAATCCCTCGTGAGTCCGCCCCACTTTACCCTTACTTCTCACATCGCAGTTCAAAAAATTAAACCAACAGAAAAAAAAAGGAGAGAGAGAGTCTAGAGAGAGAGAGAGTCTAGAGAGAGAGAGAGAGAGAGAGGGAGGGTCAGGGCGAAACGGTGCGGTCCTCTTTCGGTCTCTTCGTTTCTGTCTTCTTTTTCCTGTGTTCCCTCGAGCCCAAAAACCAAAACCTCTCCTTTTCGTTCGTGTCAAATCTCAGCCGTCCGATCAAATGGTACGCGCACCGACCTCGAGCTCCAAACCCCGACTCGGATAAATGGAACTGACGGATTCAGCTGCCGACGAGCTCAGAGCAGCGGCAGCCGCCGCCGCCAACGCCGAGCCAACTCGCTCCGTACTCTGCATCGATCTCAATGAGATCCCTTCGCCTTCCGAAACCCTACCCGATTCCTTCGACGTCGTCCGGTCTTACCACGACCACCCTTCGCCGCCTCCCGGCTGCCCGGCCGGAGTTCCCGGCTCAGCTCGAGGATCCGCATGCGCCGCCTGCGGGAAGCCCGAGGTTCGCGGGCACGTGGTGGTCTGCGACGGCTGCGAGCGCGGGTTTCACCTCACATGCGCCGGAATGCGAGGCCGGCAGGCGGTGAATTTGGTGGAGTGGGTCTGCGGGGACTGTTTGAGCGGTGGGGTTAGGAGCAAGCGGTGGCCGCTTGGAGTTAAGGCCAAGCAGATTCTCGATATCAACGCCTCGCCGCCGAGCGACGTCGACGACATCGCGGAAATGCGCGAATTGAGGTAGGTGTTTTCCCGCATTTGCTAAGATATTCAGCTACTAAACTTAGTTTTGCTTTTTCTAGTTATGCTTTCGATTTTTCGAGCTCGTGTATGCAAACAAATCTTAAAAAGAACGATCGTTAAGGTGTTTATGGACTTACCAAGAATGCCGTGCTCTGTTTATGTGTGGTTTACTACATTTCCCATCATAAATTACATGCCGATAGGCTAGTTCTTGTCGCAGCACTTAATTGCGATCAATGCATGCATGCAAGCATTTAAGGCCATGATAATGCCATTATTTAGTAACTGATTTGGAATGTTCTACTCTGCGCTTTGCGTTCGGGTGCCTGTGTTTTGCACCCGAACGGTTACTCCTCATTCGAGTATTTGTTTTACATTTTTCAAATCATCTGGGGAGCCCTGCTGGCTTGGGGTCACCCTTTATCCAGCTTTGGTTACCCATTGGCTCATAACTGAGATAATCACTCCAAGTCACCACCTTTGGAATACCCAAAAACGAATTATGCTCTGCATTCCCCAGTCTTCACTCTGCACCATGCCATGTGGACTGCCCGTTCGTCCTAAGGCATTGAATTAGACCTAGGGGAATTTCCGTAGGAATTAGTCTGTCCGATTTTCCTTGTATGAGATTGAAGGGCTTGACATTTGCGTGCCTTTCTCGCTCTCTGTGTGCACGTGTCAGATGAAAC
The DNA here is from genome assembly GCA_015708375.1 of Cydonia oblonga. NCBI lineage: Eukaryota > Viridiplantae > Streptophyta > Magnoliopsida > Rosales > Rosaceae > Cydonia > Cydonia oblonga. Next base: position 4,234 of record JADOBS010303157.1, read on the forward strand.
ACTATGCTACAAGCTTTGTGTGCACATAAGAAATTGCAGTTTTGGCATTTTATCTTAACTACATTTTTTGTGTTAATTAGGAAGAAATTTATTTTAAAAATTATACTCTTAAAATAGGACAGACCCGTAATTAGCTTATTGTTTCAGACTGCTTTAAATTGGATTGTGGATTGGGAACATAAACTACATGCTAATGTCTCATATAAACCATGTACATAAACTAGAAAAAGGAAGCTTTATAACTTCTCTTTGGACATGTGGTATCCCTACTAAGAAACTTCAATTTTCCAAAATGATTTTCAATATATGTGTGTATATATTTTTTTATAGACATTTTTTAAATGAGTAGCAAGTACTACGGGTATACGGAACCGTTGTAAGAGTTTGCCTTTACACCCAGGTAGCACCTGGAGAATAACTTTGGTATTATACCTTTCATTGTGTTCCAGCTTTAAACTGCCACCCATAAATCAAATCAAAACTGATAGAGCATCACTAGTGTCTTATCACTTGCATTTTCCTTAAGTGCTTCTAACATTTATGCTGTGGTTGGATTTTCCACTGCTTTATTTCTAAAACTAAAATGGTAGAGTTATCCTATATTATGGACCGTTTTCTTCCATTTTCTAAACTCATCATTCTTGCCTATTTTGACAACTTACTTTAAATGTACACCTTTTGTTGTTTTCTCTCGGGCTTTAAGCTGCTACCTCTAAAGCAACAAAACCGGGGAGCTTAATTATCATTAACCTATGCCTTACTGCTTGCATGATTCATAAGCGTTTCTAACATTTTTGTAGCTGGTATGGGTTTTATGGTTTGATATTGTAAAACTAAATGGTAGAGTTGTCTTATACCATGAACTGTTTTCTTAGCTCATCATTATTGCCTCTTTTGTCTATTACTCGTTGGTTACTATTTTGATAAATTTCATTAAATGCACATTGTCCATAAGTAGTTACTGCTTAAACTTATTTTGATTATAGAAAGCACACTCCCGGTGGTAATTCTTTTGGTGGCAATCCATTTGGTGCCCCAGTGACATATTCAAACTTCTTGTACTCTGGAAACGGATATGGCTTGGAAAAAGGTGCTGGGATAATGACACATGCGACTAAAGTGGGTTGGGAAGATATATTGCACCACACACAGAATATGGGTGGAAGCTTTGAGGAATTAAGTTCGAGGTTTCCGCTCGGGAAGCATAGTAATAACAATAATACAGCTATTAGAATACCATCCCGGAGTCCAGATGAGATAGTTCTACAGGCTCTTAGAGATTACGTTTCTGAAAGGCATGGTGTACTGGAGGATGGTTGGTGTGTAGAATTTAAACAGTCAACAGCCAATGGTGAACCATATTTAGTATACTGTGCACCAAATGGGAAGACATTTGGCTCTGTATCTGAAGTTGCATATTATCTTGGCTTGACGCCTAAGTACAATTCCATGGGATCTGAAATAAGACGAGAGGGTCCTCTTTCTAATACTGAGAAGACTTACCTACCTAGAAAAAGAAAGTCAAGACTCTTATATGCCAATGGATTAGCTGAAAATAAGGAAAGTTTGCTCAGTGGCTATTGCAAGGAGCTCTCTTCCAATGGTATAAGTATGGAAGCTTTTGCCCGTGGTTTTGGAAATAATGTAAAACTTACTGAAGCAGGGACAGAAGAACATGGTTGCATTGGGTCTCGGCAAAGTACTGTAAGTTTATATTCTCTGTTTGTTATAATGTACATTATAACGATTCTCCTTAATCAACTTAACATGGATGTTATTTCAGCTTGTTTTACTTTTCTGATTTGTGCATTTTTTATTTTCCAGGAGGGATTTCCTGTGCAGTTTGAAGATTTCTTTGTTCTTTCTTTGGGAGAAGTTGATACAAGGCCTTCTTATCATGATTCGAATCAGATCTATCCAGTAGGTTATAGGTCATGTTGGCATGATAAGGTTACTGGTTCTTTATTTGTGTGTGAAGTTTTGAATGGTGGTGATTCTGGACCTGTTTTTAAGGTCAGAAGATGTTCGTGTTCTGCCTTGCCAGTTCCCGAGGGTTCAACTATCCTCTTTAGGCCACAACTTGGCAACTTTTACAGTCAAGTTAATCAAGAAAGTCATGACTTGACTTCTGATAATGATGGAAGTATCCAGATGATTCTGTCAGATCCTTCTCCGCCTATGGAAAATGATATTTTGTCTTGCCTGAGGGGTTGTTCAGTTGAAGTCTGTGATGTCCAGACATCAGCTGAACCGCAGTTTGAAGATAATTCTGTTTATGAAAAATCTGGAACTCTTTTATCGGCTGATTTGGGTGTGATGGATGACATTGGTGAGATTTCAGTAGAAGACCATTCTTCATCTGCAGCTTGGGGAATGATTTCAAAAAAAATTGTTAATGCTTGTTCTGAAATATTTAAACAGAAGGGCATTCGTAAAGCTTTCTGTAAGCATGTTGAAAATGCTCAAGGCTCCCAAAATGAGGTTATAACAAATGACAGTGGCAACGTGAACCAATCTCCACTGGACAAGTTTTGTAGTTCACCAGGTTCCGTCAGCATCTCTTCTGAACTTCGGGCCGATGATGAGCCTGGCTTTTCTTATGACGTACTAGCGAATTGGCTAGACCAGGACAGATTTGGATTAGATGTGGATTTTGTGCAAGAACTTTTGGAGCAGCTTCCTGCTGCCCAATCCTGTTCTCAATATCAATTTCTTAAAGATAGAAGTTCTAATTCTACACAGCAAACTGTTGGAAATGGGCTTCTAGTGGTTAAAATGGGAGCTGGATTACATGGTAAAGAAGAAGTGTTGGATGGTTTGTTTAGGAGGTCCAAAAAAGTGAAGCTGGTCAAGGATCACCTCAAGAATGATCATCCACCTCCTCATGGGAAGCCATTGTGCTTGCGGATTCCTCCTGCCCTTGTTGGTGATGTTTATCAGGTATGAGATGTTTCTTGCAGTTTTTCATTTATTATAATTGTGTTAGTTTTGAGTTTGTGTTGCCACATGATTGACAAGCATGAAGCTTATTGGCCTTTTTTCTTTATCTACCCAGGTTTGGGAATTATTATTGCGCTTTGATGAAATTTTGGGTCTAAAGGAGGCTTTTTCGTTGGAAGAACTTGAGGAGGAACTTATTGACCCTTGGTTCGGCAGGTCAGATCTCTCAGAGAAGTTCGATAGGGAAAACCAGGGCACTCAAGCTTTAAATTCAAATAGAATTGATTATTCAAGTGGTCAATTATCTTCGACCATGGATTCTGGCTCGGCAGTTTCTAGGAATAATCCACATGCATTCATGCATATGGAAACTGGAGCAATGAAGGAGGCAGCTCAAGATAAATTTGCATCTGTTACTTATAGCAGATGTTCTGGCATAGCTTTGACGAAGGCTCATGCATCACTGGTAAGAGTGCTCATAGGTGAGTTGCAGTTTAAGGTTGCTGCCCTGGTGGATCCGAATTTTGATTCTGGAGATCTGAAGTCAAAACGGGGAAGGAAGAAAGATGTTGATATTTCAATTCCTGTGAAAAGAACGAAGGTTAATATACTCCCAATTAATGAACTGACTTGGCCAGAGTTAGCACGGAGATACATCTTGGCTGTATTAGCCATGGATGGTAACCTCGACTCGCCTGAGATTACCGCTCGTGAAAGCAGTAAAGTGTTTCGCTGCTTACAAGGTGACGGTGGGGTGCTCTGTGGGTCCTTATCTGGAGTAGCTGGGATGGAAGCAGATGCACTTGTAAGATCAGCTCTTATCCCTCCATGGTCTTTTAGTATTCCAACATTTAGTGCTGTTTACTTACGTATTGTTGTAAATGAACCCCCATCTAAACAAAGCTATGTTACGTCATCTCGGTTACACAGTTCAGCTACTTTTATCTCCCGAAATACATACCTCTTTAACTTAGTCAACTGCAGCTCCCCGTTCAGAATGAAGAAGAAAAAAGAAATTTCTTTAACATCAGTAGCTACTGCAGTCCACAAAGAAGCTCAAACTTTCACTCTATCCTGTAAAGAAGAGAAAGCTATTATGTCCCCAAAAACAATAATCATTCCATACTTACTCAAACATTATGCATAATTATTTTGGTATTTGACCTCTTAAGAACCAACATACTATCTAGATTCGCTTTTTAAATGTATCTGGTCTTCCTTTAAGGCTGTAGTTGTTCACTCTGACAGTTGTGGCATGTGACTGATAACATTTGAACATGTTAGGTTGCACATAAGGCTTAGTTAATTAAATAGTTAAATTGGGAAACCTGTGGCATATTGCAAATTGTTCGGCAGTACTATGCTCCATTGTTTAGAAACAGTATCTGTACTTGTTAGGATGTTAGTTTTACATGTCTCTTATGGGTTCCACTGAGGAAGTTTGATTCATTTCACCTCTTCAATTGGTGTACTGTAGCATTATGTATCCTTTTCTTCTTTCTTTTGTGTTTTTATGTGCCCCACCCTCCAAGTGTAGATCTGGTGCAATGACAGGCGACAAGAACGCATGTTAATCTGTTTCTTTACTTTTCAGTTGCTTGCAGAGGCTACAAAGCAAATTTTTGCTTCACTTAACAGAGAGCATGATGTATTTACCATAGAAGAGGAGGTGTCTGATGGACCAGCTGCTGTCGAGAAGAATTTGGGGAATGATAGTGATAAGCCACTCTGGGCGCAGGTGTTGGAACCTGTTAGAAAGCTACCGACAAATGTCGGAACAAGAATCAGAAAATGTGTTTATGAGGCTTTGGAAAAGGATCCACCTGAATGGGCGAGGAAAATACTGGAGCATTCAATCAGTAAAGAAGTTTATAAGGGCAATGCATCAGGACCTACAAAGGTGGTTTCTCATTACATAATTATTGCTTAAGTACTTTTTTCTCCTGGTAGAGTACTTGATAGAATACGAAGATTCATTGTGAATGCCATGTTGGCATTGGCCGACTTTTATTGGGAATACATGTTGTGGACATGTTTCCTGTATTATAATACGCCTGTCAACAACAATATTCTGAGGCAGTAATTTACTTATAGTTCTAGGAGCAGTAACTTTGCTCATACTTTACTTTGAATTACCATATGAAACTATGACATATTTCTTATAAAAAATTTCTAAAATGCATTTTCTTTTGCATATCGGCTGTAAAATGTAATTTGTTTGTTTGATTAGGTGGAAGGAATCTTTAAACCATCTTAAAACATATTTTCTTGGGGTACACAAGATGAAATTGTGAATGTTCCTTAACTTGCTCCTTACTAAACTAAGGATTATGGTACTGTAAGACTGTCTATGTGTCCAAGTTATGTTTATTTGTTGAACCGGTAATAGTAAGTATGATTCTAAATTGGACATTCTTTCTTTTTGGTTGAGCACAGAAAGCTGTTCTGTCACTGCTAGCAGATGTGTCGGGTAAAGCATTGCCACAAAAGGCTGAGAAGGGAAGAAAACGGAAGATAAATGTCTCTATTTATGATGTTATCATGAAACAATGCCGCATTGTATTGCGTCGTGCTGCTGCTGCAGATGACACAAAGGTTTTCTGCAATTTGCTCGGGAGAAAGCTAATGAATTCAAGTGATAACGATGATGAGGGTCTTCTAGGATCGCCGGCCATGGTGTCTCGACCTTTGGACTTCAGGACTATTGATTTGAGATTGGCAGCTGGATCCTATGGGGGATCACATGAAGCCTTTCTAGAGGATGTCAGGGAGGTCTGTTTTCTTTGACAATTGGATTTCTTGAAAATTTTTACTGCACATTTCAGCATCTCCGGTGACCCTCTTAGAAACATTACTGAAACTTTAAAGCTGTAAACTTCTGTTTAATTTAATCCGGTGTAGTCCGTTAGTTCTAATCATTACTTTCACTTTGCAGTTATGGAGTAATCTACGTGTTGCTTATGGGGATAAGCCTGATTTAGTTGAGTTAACCGAGAAGTTAGCCCAAAATTTTGAAACGTTATACGAGGAGGAGGTATGTACCTCTCTGTCCCTTATCCCTACCCACGCCTTGACACACACATAGGCACATGCATCCGCTGGCCGTTCACAACTCTAATTACAAGCATTTAATCAAGTACTGTACCAGATTCAGTTGTTCTTTCAATGCAGGTTGTCCCTCTTGTTCATAAGCTTGCAGAGTATTCAAAGTTGGAAGGCCTCAGTTCTGAAAGGAAAAAGGAAATTGATGATTTACTTACTTTCACAAATGGGATTCCCAAAGCCCCTTGGGATGAGGGAGTTTGCAAAGTATGCGGCATTGATAAAGATGACGACAGTGTACTGTTGTGTGATACTTGTGATGCTGAGTATCATACTTACTGTTTGAATCCTCCTCTTGCAAGGATCCCGGACGGAAACTGGTATTGCCCCTCTTGTGTTGTTTCTAAACAAATAGTTCAAGATGCATCAAAACATTGTCAGGTCATTAGAAGACGTCGTAAAAATTACCAGGGAGAAGCTACCCGTGTTTTCTTGGAGACACTTGCACATTTAGCAGTGAAAATGGAAGAGAGCGAGTATTGGGATATCAACATTGATGAGGTTTGGACATCGATGCCTTTATGTATAATTTTTCTAGTCACACTAGTAATATGGCTGACCACAAGTGATTGCACTGTCTTACTGGTCCAGCCATTTTTTTTTTTTGGCATGGTCCATTCAAAAATTCACCCTATTGTTATGACTAGTATAGCTAGAAAGTGCACCACTGGACCTTTAAAGATTTGAGTATGATGGTGAATTATTGTTATTTTAATCATTGTTTATAAACTTACAGTTATCCCTTTTACTGCAGAGAACATTCCTGCTGAAGTTCTTATGTGATGAGTTGCTTAGTTCAGCGGTTATTCGTCAACACCTTGAATATTGTTCTGAGACATCAACTGAGTTGCAGCAGAAATTACGTTCTTTATCTGTAGAATGGAAGGTCCTCAGGTCTAGACAAGAAATTTTGGTTTCAAGAGCCGCAAAGGTCGATGCTGGTGATAGTATAAAGGAAGGGATTTCAGCTTTGGTTGAAACCAATGAAAGATGTCTTCATGAACCACAGGTTTTGAGTGGCAGGTCTAACTCCTTCAATGCAGTCTCTGATGATTCGGCACCAGAGGGTGCTCGAGGGTTTGATAAACACCCATCTGTCAGTAATGCAGAATATAATAGCCAACATACTGTAGACACTGAAGTTAGGGAAAAAGATGTCCATTCTGCTTTGGATGACATCTCTGCACCTGGGAAGTTTTCTTCACATATGACTACCGATAAAAGTGAAATATCCTCTAGACAAATTGAGTTTCCTTCATCAAATTGTTTGCCACATGAAATCAATGGGTCTGGTAAAGAAATCGGTTGCGTTGATCATCCACAAGACAATGCGGAAATGGATGTTTCTCTGCCTATAGATCAGAAAGGACTTAGCAACCCTTCAGATGTGAGGAGTAATCATGTGGGAGAGCAGATGTCACCTGCTTCTGTGAATGAATCACAGTCCTACCACCTTGAGTTGAACTCTGTCAAAAATGATTTATCCGTTTTGGAGGATTCGATTGCGAGTACAGAATTCGACCTCTTAAAGGTGTCGGTGCGGAGAGAATTTTTAGGAACTGATTCCCTTGGTGGCTTATACTGGGTTTCAGTTCTTCCGGGCGGACATGCTTGGATTATTGTAGATCGAAGTGTGTCATTTAAACATGGTATAAATATGAAAGATTGCAGAGACCCTGTATGGAGGAGTTCTGTTACACAGAGTTGTGGTCCAAACAACAGCATTTCCTTTAGGGCACCTTGGGTTTCTTATCAAACTGATACAGAAATTGAAGAACTTATAGGTTGGTTAAAGAACAAGCACCCTAAGGAAAAAGAGCTGAGGGACTCAATTCTGCACTGGAAAAGGTCGAGGTTCCAAAAGTTTGAGAAAATTAGAAGCCGAGGTCAGGATGAGCACCTAACTGCTATTTCAGTGACTAGAAATGCTGATAAAACTGAAATTTCTGATCGTCTTGGTACTAGGGCAGCCACTTTGCTGAAGAAGATGTATGGTCCATGCTTCGAGATGGAAACCGCCGACATCTCCAAAAAGTGGGGAAAGAGAGCTAGAGTAACCAATGACGAGAAAGGGTACCGGTGTGAATGCTTGGAACCCATTTGGCCCAGTAGACACCATTGCCTCTCTTGCCACAGAACCTTCTTCACTGATGCTGAACTTGAGGGGCATAACAATGGTAGGTGCATTCCAACTTCAGCAGCCTGTGAGAAGGGAAAGGAAATAAGTGATTCTTCTAAGGTTAAGGGGAGTATGAAGTGTGAGACGAATCGGGAAGAGGGCAGAGGTGAACTGAACAGTGTTGAAACTTCCAAAAGTGCATGCTCAGAGCTTAGTGCAAAGTTGATTAAGTTTCAACATGGAAGTTTAGGTTGTCCATATGACTTTGAAGAGATCTGCTCCAAGTTTGTGACCAATGATGCAAACAGGGATTTGATACAGGAAATAGGTCTTATAGGTTCACAAGGAGTTCCATCTTTTGCCCCAGCATCTCCTTATCTGAGTGATTCTATGCTAGCGATAATCTCTCAGAAAGATGTCGGTGTACCTGGTAATGGATTGGGGCCTGCCGAACAACTAGTTTCACAAGGAAAGACTAATGTTGATATTGTAAGCAGTAACAATCCATCCAGGACAGGTGATGGAATGATGTTACTAAATGCTAACAAACTAACTTTGGGATCTCTGGAACGATGGGAGGAGAGACATTCAAATAGCCATTCTTCTGTTGTGGGGGCTGGTCGTTTCTGTGTGGTCCCCCAGTCTTCTTTGAGGCCCTTGGTTGGCAAAGTTTGTCAAATTTATAAGAGACTCAAGATCAATCTGCTTGATATCGATGCTGCAGTCCCTGAGGAAGCTCTAAGACCATCAAAGGCACAATTGGAAAAAAGATGGGCCTGGCGCGCGTTTGTTAAATCAGCAGTGACAATATATGAAGTTAGTATTTATTCCCTTCGTTCTTTATTTGAACAGTACTTTCATAATCTTTCTCATGCTATTGAATACATTTGTGCATCCTGCTTAACTAGCTTTGCTTATTTGAGGTTGTTAGTTCTGTTACTAATTCAGTTATGTGGCGGAGCATTCTTAGGCCCTCTGATATAATGTTGTAACATACATCAAGGGTTATGTTACAGTCTAATTGTCAATAAGGGTAATTATCAAATAATAGGTTTTCTGGCAGAAGCCAATATCGATTTCTGCCCAACGGAACTCTTTAGCAGTTCAGCATAGACTTGGCTGATTGGTGGAAATTTGATAATAGCTTGTTATAGCATGATTTTGATTACTTTCAGTAAAATTGACCCGTGGACTAGTGGGAAATAGCGATCTACACTTTAATTATCCTATTCTTTGGCAAGAAATAAAGAAAGCACAAGAAGACTAGATCCTCTCAAACGACCTTTAAGTTATTGTTGCATAATGTGATGTTTATTTTTTGTAGCAACTTTTTCTTTAAACAACCCAATTTAATATCATACATATCTTCATCAATTTCTTGGCATGATGCGAATAATATGCTTGGTTTTTCAGATAGTTCAGGCAATGATTGTGCTGGAGGACATGATAAAGACTGAGTATCTAAGGAATGAGTGGTGGTATTGGTCATCATTTTCAGCTGCAGCCAAAATTTCAACTATCTCTGCACTTGCTCTGCGTATATACTCTCTTGATGCTGCTATCCTGTATGAGAAGATGCATCCTAGTTCCGATCTGACCGACAAGTTGGAGCCCAGCAGCGCACTGGACCTGAAGCCGCTTCCTGTTTTGGATTCAGCAGAAAAAACAAGGTCAAGCAGGAAATCTAACAAGAAAAGGAAGGAGACAGAGGGTTGATATTAGCGTGATTCTGAGTTTGTGGAGATTAATCCGGACAGGGTTGTTCTCAGTGGACATGAAGCAGCTGTGGGTGACAGTGAAAATGACCGTCACACCACATTTTGGGTGGCATTGGACCAGAACAAACGAACAACTAGTTTGACAAATTGAAGGTGGTCACTGCCGCTGCTTCTGAAGCGTTGATCTGTACATAAAAGGTAAAGCTTACATGCTAACTTGGATGCGGAGTATGAAAGCAGTGTTTGTACAATATCTGCTTAGAGGATTCGAGTAGCCGGACAAATTTGATATGTGCAGATGAATCCAATTTTCAATGATTTCTGCTGCTGCTTTCAGAATTGTTGCTTGGAAAGGGAGAAAAGGAATCAACTGGCAAAGAGAGCGAGACTGATAGATAGATATAGTGGGAACTTAGTGTAAAAAGACAGAAAAAACAAAAAAGAAAAAAATGGGCAAATGTTGAGCTTTTCAGGTTTTTAGGCAATATTTCATTCTTTATGAACTCTCTCTCTCTCTCTCTCTCTCAAAGTGGCAGTTCTTAAGGTATTTGTGCTGGCTGATGAACCTCTGGGTCTTACTTTTTTACAAAGTGGCAGTTCTTGAGGTATTTGTGCTGGCTGATGAACCTCTGGGTCTTACTTTTTTACATCGCGAGGACTCAAGGGTGCAACCTGGATCCTCTCCGGATCCCTAAAAACTGAGCCTACGGATCAGATGATCCGGACCGTTGGAATTTGATCCAACAGCTACAAACAAGGACCCCTTTAAAAGTTATAATAATTGTAGCCGTGGATCAAATTTCAACGTCCGGATCATTTGATCCTTAGACTCAGTTTTTGGGTATCCGGAGAGGATCCGGGTTCTCAGGGTGTTGCCATTGGCATTCTTTTCTCATGTGATATACTTAGGTTATTGGTTCTCACTTCTTGGTGCTTTGCTGGTCGACCAATTTTCCATTCAGGTAGTCTGCGGACGCTGCACTCTGCTGCCAGCCTTCCCTTTGTAGCCGAGTAACAGGTAACAGACGTGCATTGTTGACAATTATCATGATTGCAAATTTTCGTGGGGGGAAGAATTATATAGTTACTTAGAATTCCCTTATGTAAGCTCCATAGGACTAAGAACGCTAGGTCTGTGAGCTTCTGTGAACGCCATTGCACTTTATGCATCGGTCGGTTGGACCTTTGTTTAGCCGGACGATTCTTTCGGCTTGATTGAGTACAATTCCTCTCTAGCAATTGGATATGAGGTTATCGTTGTCGATGACCTGTGCTGTGAAGTAGTCTTTCTTTGTTCTCTCTATATAGCAGATGGTTTGCATATGTACATTGAACTCGGGTTTCGGTTCATCTTTCATGGGATTGGCTAGACTAGCTGATACGTTTTGGAGGTTGACCGCCTCTTAGAAAACGGTGTCAAATGCGGTTAACTTTGTGGTATCTCCGTCAAAGTAGCCGGAAGGCATCCCTTCTCTTTCGTCGCCAAGCTACCGGCCCTTGTACCGGTGCCAAGCTACCGGCCCTTGTACCGGTGCCAAGCTACCGGCGGTAGATCATAACTTAGAATTGCTCAGCTCGTTTCGTCCGTTTGGTTTGGATCATTAGCAACAGTTATCTGTGATCTATGTAACTATGTAAGCTTTGTAGGATCAAAGAAGAGATTTGTATTGACCTCTTTGCCCGCGAATATATAACGTCGTTGAGGAAAACACTTTATTATTAGGGAACACTTTCAGGGGCAATAGAGTAATTAAGCAAATAGTAGTACACTTCAATTTAGGGGATTCAGGACCACACCCACCAGTTCAAAGAAACACCTTCCTCCTGTGCTGCTTGCAGCTCCGCTGCTGCGGCTGCAAAGACATCGGAGAAGTAACCCTGGCCGTCATCGCTACCGTCATCTTCCTCTGAGTGCACTCCGCCATGATGATGTTGTACATGATCATGTGGCGCCGTGTATTGATGATGATGATGAGTATCGTGATCATGAGGGTAGTAACCATGGATGTTTGGGAAATTATAGGAGTCACTGCTGTCCACAGGCTGAGAACCTTCGGCCTCATCCACCACGGCACTTCCTACGCTCCCTGAGCTCAGGCGGTCCTCCACCTTGACGCTGCAGCTGTACTGGAGATTGGTTATCGGAACAACCTCCGTCATCTGATCACCGGCTGGAAGAAGAGGGCCGCGCTTCTCGTCATCGTGATCATCCGCTGCAAATGCTGCTGCTTTTGTGCTATTAGCCTGCTCTTTACCTCCAAGCTTCTCGTTTATGGAAACCACCTGTATTCATTTGATATAATTAATTAAATTCCAAATTTTCATGCGTGAGATCATATTCACCATTAAAAAAAAATGCATGAGATCATATAGTAATTAAGTTATATAACTAGATCAAAATGAGCGTGAAACACTTCTAACTTTCAAGGGACATTCACATTTCGATTTGAGATCTACTTCGTGAATATTGTGTACAGGATAAAGTATAAGAAGAATGCGTTTATTGCTAGCGCGAAAGATGATTGTAACAGTAAAATCCGTCTCATAAAAGTCTTTCTTACAAACGTACTTACTAATGAATGATGATGAAATGTCCACTAACCATTTTAACATGCATCTTTATATATATAACTTGGAAAAATATCACAGTATATTCGTTCTGTGACTCTGAAAGTGGCTTTTTTATATTCATAGTGGGGTTTGAAACAGATGCTATATGTTTGATGGAAAGATATAAAATAGTGACGAATCTGATATGTAGGGACCACATTAAATTTTCTTTTGTTTTAGCTAGGTGTTCCCTAAGGTACAATACATATATATATATATATATATATATATATATATATATATATATATATTGTCAAA